>JAQIVZ010002980.1:0-16692 GCA_034700945.1 Arrhopalites spinosus | reverse complement strand
ATTTCAGACAACTCCAAATATTAAACTTTTTCCACGTCATCTCAACATGGCGGATCTTAAATATATTTTTTATAATTAACTAAAACAAATTGTACCAAAGTTGTCCATATGTAATTCAATAAAAATTAATAATCACCATGTTTATCCCTTATTATATCTCAAAAATGTTAATGTGAAGAAGCTTGTAGCCCACAATGTCATGGAGCATCTGCAGACAATTTTAGTTGCTTTTTCAATGAACTTAAACAAACTTAAATAAGTTTGTGTCAAAATGCTAGAAATTCCAAGTTTGTTGTAAAATGAAGACATTTTATTGACAAGAACAAACATTTTGTACACAAGGCCACAGTTCCGGACTAAAAAGGAAGAAAATTATGGCTAATTTCATCAAGGACAATTTAAACAAATCCACAATTAAAACTTTAGACCACCATAAAAACATTCGTAAATATACGCAAACCCTAAACATAAAATTTTTTTCTTCATAAACCAAAATCACAAAAAATTATGCCACAGCCACACCTTTACAAATCCAAGCACGAGTAAAAATGAAATCTCAAATAAGTAAACTCCCCCTTAAAACATTTAAAAAACCCTTTGTACAATATTTTCACATTATTTTTGGTTTAACGTTGTAGATTGTTTGCAAGACTAGATCGCCTCATACATTTTGTCTACCCAATAGGAAATAAATTAAGAGCACTGAAAAATCCAAAGGCAAGGCCCAAAATGGAGCTGGACACCAAAGGACGAATCATACTCCCCGAGGAATTCCATTTCGTTTTACATTCCTTCAACTCCGTCTCCGCCTACAAATTAAATACATTAATAATTAAACTTCTTAATAATTAACAATCAAAACTTAAAATTATTACCGCCGTTGCCAAGTTAAGATTTTTGGGAATCGTGACATAGCCAAAAGTATGGGAGTATTCCAGGCAATAAGCGCTCAAATAGTCAAAATCCTTGAACCGCCATTTACCCGGGAGGGTCAGGGTTATGGTTTTACTGTTGTACTTTTTCAGCTTGTCACAACTGGCACAAAATCAGAATTATTTTAAACCCGCCAAAATCTAAAATTTTCAAAAATACTAACCTGCCATCCTCATCAGGAATCACTGTAATTCCTTTCAGCACGACCCTCTCCTTCTTGTAATCTTCTCCCTTTCCCAAAACGAACCATCCAGCAGGGCCTTAAAATCCCCAATTAAAAGATTAATTAATTGTAAAATTTGATTTGAATTTAAATTAAATCTCACCTTTCCCATCGTAAGAAAAGTCCTTGATTTTAATAGTTTTTTCATCCAAAATGGTCACATCCCCAGACTTGACGCCATGAGCGAGGGACACAAATCGTCCTAATCCCACCGGAGACTGAGCATTCAAGCACCCCAACAAAAAAGTGGAGAGGACTAAATGGACAATTAAATAGTTGGCCATTTTAAAATTTAACTTGAGAAAATCAGATTTAAAATATTTTATGTCTCCTCTTGTTGCTTGTGGAGGGAACTGTGACGGAGTTGGGTTGTTGTGGTTTGAAAAATGTGAGTCATGGAGAGGGGGAAGTGGGGGGAGGGGAGAGTGAAATTGAGGACACGTTCCCTTTTGTTTAGGGAAAAATGGAGGGACGAGAGCCGACAGGTACAAGGAATGTCAATAAAAAGTGAATGGGCCGTGGGGAAATGAGCAAAAACTTTTTTTGTGTGTCCTACTTCTCTCCCCACAACAAGGAGCAGGGGGGAGGGGGGAACAGTACAAAAGAGCGTGGATTTTTACTGTGTGGCCACCTTTGACGAGGAAACTTTATACTTTATATGAGAAATTTAACACGTGACTTATGCCCTCGCACTCCATCCTCCTCGCCCCCCCCCTCTCAATTTTGTGTGTTTTTCCCCCCACAAGAAAAAAAAAGATTAATAGAAAAACATTAGCAGGGGGTCTCCATTTCGGGTCAATTTCTTACATAAATAAAATGTAATTTGATCCCAATCAAAAAATTGGGAATGACAGGTTAATTGACATGAACATGCTAAACGACAATTTTAATTTAATTGAGCTTTTAATTTACCAACTAGTTGGAGAGAGATTCAACAAGTATTTTTTTGGGATGAAAGAAGAAAGGAGAAGGATGGACCATAAAAATAGAAGCTGGGATGGTACGCATCTTACGAGGCGACGATCTTCCTTATCGATCTTCCCACTTCCGCTATCCCTTCCCCAATTCCATGAGACTTGTTCCAACGGGAAGAATTCGGGTTGAAATATTTTTCAACAAGTAGTTGACTCCCCACCGTCTCATCTCTCACCATTCACAATCCCTGTGCCAATATTTACCTCCAATTTACTATTTTATTTATTTTACTCTCCCCTTTCCATTTTTACACATCATGGCTGAGTTCAAAAGTCGGGAAATTGGCTGTTGTGGCGTTGACAGTTGGACCAAAGTCATTGCTTGGCTTCAAATTGTAAAATTTTAATTTTAATTTAAATACTTTGCTATTAAATTTTAATTTCAATTTCATATATACCAATTTATTAGTTTTTGCAATAATAATAATTAATTGTTTTTGTAGGTGTCTTCAGTCATGAGCGCCCTGTCATTTCTTTTCCTTTTTGGGGCTTCCGACAAGCAGCGGCAGGAGGAAGGATGTACTGATTAAAATTAATTATTTTATTTTATTTTAAATTTTAATTCTGTTTTAAATTTTACAGCTGGCCTCATGATGACAGCTCTAGTCCTGTCCTTTGTCGTTTTTCTCGTCTCTTTCGTCATGGGACTGGTCCTTCTCAAGGGGGCTAAAGAGGTGAATTTTAATTATAATTAATTGCGAAGATAATAATTTTACTGGGAAAAAATGATTATTAATTAATTAATTAAATTAACAGAGAAACTCAAAATACTTGGTACACTGGCTACTAGCCGCCAAGATTTGTATTGTGACGTACATTGTACTCAAATTGGGGATTTTAATTGTGGGTTACAAAACCACCTCAGTTATTTTGGATCTCCTCCAAATCATCATCATCCTCGTCACCTCCATCTTTTCCATTTGGGTCGTCGACATCTTCAATAAAGAAGTCCTCCTTGACCTTGACACTGGCCCTTCTGTTGAACCCTCTTCTGGTATTTAATTTCAAATATTGGCGCTTCTATCTAATTTAATTTAATTTAATAGCAAAATAAATAATTTTTTTTTTGTAGAATATGATTTTATTAATTATTTAGCTGCTAACTAATAATTTAAAATTAATTTTAATTTTAGAAAAAAAATTAGTAAATGGAAAGATAATAATAAAAAATAATTAATAATTGTGATGAAAGAATAATGTCAATGTTGTGATAAAAATATTAAAGAAAAAAAAATACTGCCTGTTATTTGGGAACAATTAAATGTTAGTTAAAAAAATGATGTTAAGTTTCAAAATATTTTTTAAATATTTCCGCTCATAAATTATAATATGAAAATGTACCATTTAAAATAAAGTTAGAAAATTTAATTGCAACAGAACTGAAATAATGCACCACAAAACATTTATTAGCATCAAATTGCATTTTAAATGAATTTTTATTAAAAATTAATTTTAATTACAATTAAAATATTAGTCACTTTTTTGACAAGAGAATTTTGTATAAGATCCTTGAATTTGTTGAGACGTAGTTAAAAATTTAGTTAAAAATTCTTCTATTTGAATTTGTAGAGATTGAAATAAACAATCAATTTTATTATTCACAAGAGGACAAGCCGAACAAGAAGGGTCAGGTTCAATTACTTCTGGCTTTACAATTGGCGGGGGTGTTTTAGGTGGGCGGGGTTTATCGGGTTGTTCAACTTGTGTACAAACATCGTCGGCCAATTTATTATAGATGGCGTTCAATTCCTTGAAACTGGTTACGGGAAAGACATTGGCTGAGTCATCATGAGCAATTTGAAGGAGTTCGTCATACTTGTATTGAGCGATGCCGACGGCGTAGCAAATTATTTTTTCTTCTTTGGTTCTTTTAACAGCGCTTGTGACGTCAGTATTGGAATGACCGTCTGTGATAAGAATCATAACTCTCGTTGCTCCCTTACGTGGCGCCTCTATAAACATGTTGACGGCTCCACGGATAGCATTGGCAGTGTCGGTTCTTCCTTTATTAAATTTTGCTGCCAAAATCCTTTTCCTCATTTGGGCAGGATTTAGATTATTGTTCAAGGGAAATATTTCACGTGTAACCACATCATAGGTTTTGAAACCCTTGCGGATTGTTGGGGAAGAAAAATGCGCCACAACTGAATCGACAAAATTTAGGGCCAATTTATAATTTCCCGGGCCTACACTTCCGGATTCATCTAATATTATTGCGAGATCCATATTTACTTTACATTTTGCGCCATCTTCTAGCTTTCCTTGACTTTGAGCTGGATCTTCAGTTTTAATTTTGGAGATTAGTAGGGACAGGACAATTGACCACCCAATGAGACGAGTCATAATGGGAGTGGGCCCCTTGTCAAATATTTCTTTTAAGAATTATTTTGGCGGGGAAAATTTTTTTTGGACTAACAGTCAAGTTAAATGATTAAGAAAAGGGAGATCAATGCAAAAATGACCATTAAAATTGCATTTCAGTGTGTTTTATATTGAAAATTGAATGCTATTTTTATTTTAATGATTTTTGACCCTAACATTTAGGGAAATGTCTGTGCAGTTTTTTAATTAAAAGTTTTAATTATTGTCATTAAAATTGTAGACACGTGGCTATTCAAAGATTTTTTGATGGACAGTACGTCTGTAGACATGTACGTGAAGATAAGTCTAGCTCATTTTAATTATTTTGAAAAATTTGATTTTTTTTTCTGTTTCTCTCTCCACTTGGACTTTCCCAACTAACCACCAGGTGAGCTTCTAGGCAAATCTATGGACAGCCCGTGAGTAGAGACAATTTATCGTCATATTGTCATTGACCTTTCAAGTCATTTCCTGTCTCATTTACAATTATTGTGCCTATTATAAATGTCAGCCTGACCTAGGAAGTAGGAAAGTGTAATTAATTGTAAAAGTTAATTTAAATTATTTTAATGAATTTTATTATTTTATCACGAATTTTATCACGTGTGTTCAAATTCATTTTTTTTTCTTTTACCATTTTTAATTATATTATTTATTTAGGACTCTTGTACTCGTACAATTGTCATATGGGAGGCTCAACATTTTACCTTTATTAAAAACTTTGAAAAGCACATGTAAATTATTACAACAAGTTTTTTTGACTTTTAAAATAATTTATTATGCCAGCCACTCCCGCCTCCACATGCCACTCTTGCATTTTTCTTGAGTGGCTCGTGTTGTGAAAAGTATCAACCAGTTTTTTTATTACTTGACAGTTGACACTTTCATTCAGTTCACAATTCTAACTCGGAGAAATCAAAGAAAATTATAAAGAACCACATTCAAACATTGTTGTGGCGCCAATTTTAAGACGCCATTTTAAAAATGGTCAACATTTTCGGAACATTTCTACAAATTTTCATCTGTGTAGAAATTCTAAGGAAAGTCAATTCCATAGAAAAAAAGTCAATTTTCAAAATATTTAGTCGTTCAAAACTGGCGCTTCATTTCCATCAATGTTTAACAGTAATAAACAGAGAAAACGATTCAAAAATTGGGTAGCCCAGTGGTCATCTCATGCTATAATTTGACCTCTTGGTACAAAAATGGCACAACTAAATTCATTGATGGATCCTACACCCACTTTTTAATTGACCCGATAAATGAACCCACTGCCATTGTTAGTTTTATTGAGGCGAACCCGCTAAAATTTAATATTAAACAAGATTTTATTATTCTCCTCCAATTTCAAAATTCTTTCTCAAGTTTTGAGTTTGAAAATTTGAATCTACGCGCTGTTTGTCTTGCTCCAGTAAATATTCTCCGTGTGGCGATAAACATTAAAAATTATTCATTTAATTTAATTGATTTTGCTCATTTAACCTTTGATGAGTGGCAATTCTTCAGTTTTTCAGTCAACGACAAAAATCATTTGACGAGAAAGTGGGTGAGATTTAAAATTCAAAAATGGCGGCAAAATTTATATTTGGGCCCCCTCTTCATACCCAGTCTAAACGAAATAGCTGATTATGCAATCAAAACAAAACAATTCAAATTCAATAAAAATGACTACAAAAAAGCTTTGAATAATCCCACAAGATATGATTTTATAATCAACTACAAGATGGAGCCATAGACACACCTCAATCTAACCATTTTCTTGACTTACATTTCCAATAAAGAGACTAAAAAATGCGCTTGTATCGAAACTTCCTGCACAACTTGTCTCAAATTTGAATCAAACTGGGATCACATTGAATTTATTGATAATTTCAATTACTTAATCTTTTACGATAAAATTAAACGTCAAGATGGCGACCTCTACTCCATTACAAGACCATTTGATTGGAGGGTATGGGCGGGAGTTTTAATTTCTTTGTATTATTTAATTATTATTATCATGAAAGCCCTCAAACTGCCGTCACCTTCCATTTCCACCATTTTTTATATTGTAGCCCCACTTGTCATTCAAGTTCCCGCCTCAAAAAAAACGTTTGTGACTCTACACTTTATGGTTATTTTGCGCGCTAATTTTAAGTCAATTTTATGTAAGTGAATTAAAAAGTAATCAACTAATGCCCACATCAGGTGACACGGACATGTCAACGGAGGAGTTGAAGGTCATGGGCTACAAATTTAGGATGAATACACACGACAATTTTGTCAATCAATTATACCTTCAATTATTTCAGGAGACTCTTAACCCCCAAGTGGACAAAATATTAACTACAGTGACCTCAAATTGGGAAAACTCCACTTTTTCTGGGAGAGTGGCCCGAATTGATGAGGGGGGACGGAGGGATTATTTAAAGGTTTTTATGCCTCTTGGTACCAATAAAAATTTTGGGTTTTCACGTGATGAGATTCTCATGCCCCCTCTCAATTATCTTCTCCTAATGTGGACATTTTTTTGCGGGTTTTTCGAATTTATATTTCTTCAGGGGTGTATCATTACTGGAAAGATTTTCGGGAAAGACTTTCCTACAAAATGGACGCCAGCTTTCTTGGGTTGAAATTTTGGTCCAAAAAACAATTAAAATTATTTTATGAGGATCGGGAAAAATATTTTGACAAGGGAAAATTACCCGGGTTTAAAAATTCTTTGAATATTGCCGCCATTCATTTGTATTTTATTTTGATTGGAGGAACCGTCTCTATATTTCTTTGTGAATTTATTTTAAGATTACTAAAAATTAACATTTAAAAATATTAAATATTTTTAAATTAAATAAATTTTTATTATAATAGACAAGTTGCGGAACAGAAAGAAAAAGAAATAGAAATAGAAATAAAAAAATAAGTTTGGGGAGACTCGAGCCCTTGAGCGCGCATGCGTAGACTATTAAGTCCCAAAAAGAAACAAAGTTTACGCATGCAATCTCAAGTTCCCCCCTTCAAAACTTAAATTTTTTTTCTTTTTCTTTTTCTTTCTGTTCCGCAACTTGTCTAATGTGCCATGTTTTGAAAAATCAATAAGTTCATTTATTGAAAAAGTTTTATGTACAAATATAGAGTAGTTTAATTTGAAAACAGTTTAGTGGTAACTTTGATGTTGTTTAATTAATTAAATTGTCAACAAAATTGTTTTGAAAAAAAAATTAATTTGATTTTCAAATAAATGATCACTTACTGGTCCAACTCCCGCGGCTCTGTTTTACTAACAATTTTGAAATTTTGACCATGAGTCTTAAAATAATTTTACCCTTCCTTGCCATCTTTTTATTATTTAAATATGGTACAGCAATTAAATAAAATTAATTTACAAATTAAAATTGTAAATAAATAATTCAAATTAAATTTTAATTGTAGGTGAAGGACGTGAGGGTCGGTCGTCCAAACTGATTAAAATTTGTCCCGCCGATGTAAAAGACGAATGTAAGCCATTTTGTTCGCCGTCCTACGCCTACCATTCCTGCCTTCAATTAAAGGACTTGGCGGGTACAGTTCGTACCACCACGTGCTCCTGTCAAGGGCGCCCTAGGTACATAGCATAAATTAATGTTTAATTAAATATTTAATTATTTTTTAACTAGTGATAGAAAAAATGAAGAAGTGGAGAGAACCATCGAAGGAATTTTGAGGGGCGGAGCTGACAGCAAAACTATTGGGAAAAAATGCACTTCTACGTACAAAGAGCAATGCGAGACATTTTGTGGCAAATACGACGCCCCTATCAAGAGATGTAGAGTTGTCAATATTCTTGACTTGATGTTTTGTTTTTGTGGATGTAAGCTAATTATTGTTTAATTATTATTTTCGGATATAATTTTAATTTTATTCATTTTCTCTAGTTTATGAAGATGAAGACAGAAGCCGGGACAGTTTTTTCATTTCAAATCGATTAGCCTTCTCTGTATGTCGACAACAAGATGAATACGCTCGAACGAGGAAAATTCAATCAGCTGTCAAACAAAGTCCGGGAGGGGGCGGTATGGGTTGTAAATGGTGGCAAAAATTTAGTAATTCTTTTCAACCCAAAAGTTGTGATCAAGTTAATCCAAACTACAGTCCATCTCAAAAACCACGTATCTTAGGTTAGCGGCAAAAGTTGGAACTAGACAAACTGTACAGGCTTTAGTATGTACGTTATGTGTAAATTGTTCACTCTCACGAGTGGCCTCTAATCTAAGACATGTAGTATTTGAGATGGCCTGTAAAGTGGTCAATTTTTGTGCAAAAAAATTTTTTGTACATGAAAAGTATTTAATTTTAATTAAAACAAAAATTATTTACATAAATTAATTATTTTTAAATTAATTTAAACGGCATCACATCCTCACTATGAAAAAGGCCTCGGACTTAATTCATTCAAAAGTGAATTTTAAAATGCGCGCGTCAATTAAAGGCAACAATCAGCCATTTGACTTTTTCCGTTTTGAAAAAAACTTTGCCAAGAGAGACATTCAAGTTAAGTACAATTAATTAGAAATAGTTAAATTTTTTAACCAATAATCTCAATTTGATCATTTTTATGGAAAAGTCGAACGAAAGCCCAAACTGGGGAGGTCAGGTCAATTGTCTTGTTTTTGTTGAATGTTTGATCAGCATAAATTTTCTTGCCGTCTGTTTCTGCATGAATTCGGCCATTGAGGTCAACATAAAAATTGACCTTTGATTTGTTCTCAGTCGTTTGACGTATTTGGAAGGAACAACTGTCGTTGAAAAGATTGAGTAAATGTTTTGAATTTGATGGGTCTTCATTTGTAAATCCCGCCATTATAAATACTGATTTTTTTGAACCCATTGTGACATTAATGGAGATCTACAGAATTTAATACAATTAAATTAATTCCAGTAATTGATTTAACTTTAAATAATTATTTTAAAATTTACCTTTTCATTGGCCTGGATGGGTCGGTCAAAAAAAGTGTAGGCCAGATAGCCAAGAGCTTTGTCTGACCCAGTGACATGGGCGCACACGCGATCATTCGAAATTTTGACGAGAGTTCCATGAAGTCCATGGAATCGAAGGGGTCGTCTTGGGCTCAAAATTTGCCTAAATTCAAGACAATTAATTTAGTAAAATGACAATCATAAATTATTTCAAAAATATTTTTCAAAATTCTTTCAAAATTGTAAACTTACTTGGCTTGAACGACAGACTGGATAACATTGTCCAAGGAATTGAGGACAAGAGTAAATTTTTTGTGACAGGAGGAACAAGCGTCACTTGAAAAACCCCGCGCTCGGATTCTTCTTTCAGGATAGTCTTCACCACAGACAAGACATTGCCTCTGATTGGTCAGGCAGCCCTCGCAAATTAAATGGCCCTCAAAACACTGGAAAATTGGGACCGTCGGGATGGGGACGCAGACAGGACAGTCGCTGGAGTCTTTTCGGGGTTTGGAGGATGATGGCTTGAGAATGGGTGACATGGTGAGTTTTTTAGTGTGTTAATTTCAAGTGGAAATTAAAATTTGAAAATTAAACTCAAGTGGTAAAGTGAATTGAAGAAAAATGTTGAATATTTAATCAAGTTGGTTAAGTGGGAAGAGTTGAATGAATTGTCATTAAATTTAATGGAGTTTATATACTCCCTGAGATCCAATTTGATTGCGTAGATAAAGCAAACTCCAAATCTGAGAATTATTGTAAACTCAAGAGTGATAAAAATATTAAATGAAATCATAGTTAAATTTAATTATGACTCAAGTGCGCACATTGTTCAAAGTACAAATTGAAAGTTGATTGATGGACATTGTCCATTGGACAATGTCCATTTTTTTCCTGGAGGTTTTGAACAAATTAATTTGTTACAACTGTGACCATTTTTTTAAAAAGCATTGGAAGTTGACTAAAAATAATTTTAATATATTTTGAAACTGGCAAGTTATTTGGGAAAATATTTTAAATATTTTAATTCTACATTATTTGTAATTTATAATGGAGTGTTGTGTCAGTTATTTAACATGAGAATGTTAAATATTGGCATTTTAACAGTAGCAATTATTTAATTTATTTAATAATGAATGTGGGGCTCTCATGTAAAAGATTTTGAAGCACCCTCAACATTAATTTAGTTGTCATATAAATGGAGAGTAAAAATAGAGAGACCTTGAGACCTTTATTGAATCATTAGCGAATTTATCATTAAAATTGGCAATAATAGCCCAATTACTCACTTTTTTAATTGACAATGTATTTAGCCCTTTCGATATCCAACATAAAAATAGACTACTTGAAAACATATGAAACCATACACAAGTCCATTATGACAATGTACAAAACAGAAGCAATTAAAATTAAATTCATTGCCAATATTTTAATTCTGAGTATTGACTAATTTATTTAGCACATTAGTTCATTCCAAGAGGCCATTTCCTTGCAACATGTAAACACGAATTGAGTAGTACAAGTGTACAAGGGTTAATTTTTATTTAAAATGACGTAAATGTTTTTATAATAAGTATGAATATATTCATAATTTTCTCTATCTCTGTCAACGCTCAACAGACAAGGTGACGATTATTGGACACTTTAAATTTAATTGGACGTCCAAAATTATTAAATTAATTTTTGCCGTCCATTTCTTTTTATTTGTGCATTCCAGGGGCATTTTTTGTTTATCTGTCAAAAAAAATTAACTTTTCCATGAGAGGAGACTGATTAAAGTAAACATTAAAATAATTTTAATAAAAATTCCTTCATGAGACCACCACATGGTTTATTATAAACAAGAGCTTAATTAAATTATCTTTTCATATTTTTTTTCTGATGACGTCATTCCTTCAACTTTGTCCTCTACAGGGACCGCAAACGGACAAGTCGCACAGTGGAAATATTTTTTAAATAATAATTTAATTAATAAATTGTTTTTATTGGATTGAAATGGAAATGTTGAGGTACTTCAAAGTAAAAAGGCACATGTTTGTGTCCACTTGAAAACCATTTTGGTAAAGACACTTGAATTGTCACAAGTGTCAATAAAAAGTATTAAAAAAACAAGTTTATCTATACTTTTTTCAGAGAGGATTTTATTTACACATAAAAAGAGCTATAACCCTTTTGTTGTCAATACTGGGAGACCACAATCTCATTTAAATGTTGACGTAAGGGACCTTGACCTGTCTATCATGGACAGCAACAGATAATGACCCTGATTATTTAAGTGGTAGGAACCATGTGGGAGTTGAATGATGTTTACATGGGCCTCTCATGTAAATAGGAAATTGAGTCAAAATTGAGTATGAGGATGCATCGCCCCACTGCTTTTCAAGTGGCCATTTTTAATCATCATTGAACTAATTACATTTTTTTAATTACTTGACAATTTACAAAGTATGAGAAAAATAAATGTTCAAGTGTTTTGACATTTAAACTCAAGTGGGGAATGATGAACGATTAATTTTATTATAAAGAGATCTATATAGATAGTTTAAGTCGTTTCTATGTACGAGAGGAACAATTGACATCTAGAAAATGAACAATATGTCATAAATTCACGCGAATCTACAAGGCACCTCAAGAAGACACGGATTCACATCCCAATTTAATTAAATAAGATTAATTACCTGAAAAAAAAACTTGAGCAACATTTTCGAGAGTGCAGGTAGTTTGTGCCTGACAAAATCCTTATGAAATACAAACTATGGACATAATTATTATTAATTGTGATTAGGTTCCCTGATGACAATTGCGGCAATGCAGCATCTTGTTTCAATTAAATGATTATCTAAATAGTTGTCAACAACAATAATTAGTCTTGTTGCTAAAATAAAAATAATTTTTTGGTAATTTTATTCTATGACAAAGAATGTTTATTGACCTTTTATTAATGCTAGTATTTTAAACAACATGTTGCTGAATATTTAGAGATTAATTCTGACAAGAAAATAATGAAGGAAACCGGAAAATTTCTTGTTCTGTTTCTAAAATACAAGATTATGTAATAATTCTGTCTAAATATTCAATGTTTAGACTCGTCTCAAAAATTCATTCTAGTAGACAGATAATAATAAATAAATCTTCACCGTAAAATTCATTGTAAAGACACAACAATGTGAATGTGACTCAACCACTTATACAACAAAAATTCGATTGAATTAAATTCAAAGTGGCAACATTCTCAGGAGTCTCAATAATCAATAATATAATAAAAGTTTTTCTTGAATTGTTCTAAGAAAGTTCATGAAGATGAGTCAAAAACAAGAAAAATCATTCACCATCACTTTGTATGAGAAACAAGTAAACTTTCCCTAAAAATCCTCTAATTGCGAAATCTCATAAGGGCACAGTGGGGTCATGATTCAGCCTGTTCCGATAACGATATTCTTTGAAGGTCACTTGAAGGCCTGGCATGAGGTTGAAAGCATAACGATGAGACATTCGTACACAATTTTGGTACTTGGGGCGGTCCAAGGCACTGACAGAAGTCTGGTACAAGAAGCTTTTGAGTTCTTTACAAATAAACAAATTTTCCACAATTTAAATACCGCCATTGTACATGTGTATACATCAAAGATTTCGCTTACCAATCAAATTAGTGATGGACGGTTCAGTTCGAATATCTTCCACATTCCTGTCCCTGAATGGATCCAATTCGAGTTGCTTCATATTTTCCATGGACAATCCAGTGAAGACTTGACACAAAAGGTCCCAATTTACGCATTTTCGTCGTTTGTAGTTTTTGTAGAAATTATCGTCGTCCTCGTCGTATTGTGTTACATCATGAAACTCGAGGTGCTCTAAATGAAGTCCTTCCCAAATTCTGAAAATGTCCTTCAAATTCCCCGCAATAAGATATCCATACAATTTGAGGGTCCTCAATTTCGGAAACAACTCTTCGAATCTTTGTAATGCTTCAGTGGGAATACGGCGTTTTCGTTGAACGTAAAGTTCAAGGGTCCTGACATTTCCAAAGTGAAGGTCATCAGTTTGAGGAAACAAGGTATCCACCTGCTTATAGTCCATCCATTGAAGTGTCACAGATGACAAATTCGGAAAGGTTGCTTCGACATTGAATCCAACGGGAAAAATTCTATGAGGTTGCACCATCAACGGTGTGGAAGAAATTCTTCCATCTTCATAGGTATCTCCATAAATTTTGAGGCTCTTCAAAGCTTGAAATATTGGGAGTTGGTCATTTTGAAATCCTCCGATTGCCTGTGTATGTAATTCTTTCAATGTGTCCTTCGTTAAGTTCAAAATTTTGTAGACCTCGGTAGCGAAATTTTGATTGAACTGAAGAATTTCATCAAACCGAGTCTTGAGAAATTTGAGGGAGAGCATTGTGATGCTGGGATTCACATCAGACAATTTTTGTATCTTGAGCATGTTATTTTCATGATTCTCATGTCTAACGTCAATGAGATGAAGATCCTTCACGAGATGAAATTTGTGGGCCATCAAGAAGAATTCAATGTTCTTCAGTTTGACTTGCTGTACTTTTTCCAATTTTGGCGAGCCCTTCAGAATTTTATAAGCCAGAGTTGACTGAGCAGAAGCCGTTGCTGCTGATGGATATCGACGACTTGTGAAAATTCGAAGGGATGGCAATGAAAGGGTCCCATGACATTGTAAGACACTGGAGCTCAAAAACAAGTCCATGACATTTGGAGTTCGTTGAAGGATATTGGTGATGATCTCTGATTTTGGCTTCTTGTGCAATGAAAAATTTAATTCCAAAATTTTGACTCCGTGCCCATGAAGATTGAAAAATTTGAGGACATGTGGAGAGTTCAAAAGTCCATCAAATTGAAAGTTGACACATGGAAATGGAATCATCGTCAAATCATCAAAAAACTCTCGTTTTTCCAAAATTCCATTGAGTTTCTTCAATATTTTGTTGTTTTCAGGAGTATCAAATCCAACGGAAAAGGACAAGACGGTGGTCCTTTTAATCATTTCAAAAGAGGCATGTCGGCTCAACATTTTGTTCGCGAGACGTGCATTCTTCAAATCTTTGAAATCCAAAAAAGATGCAATCTTCTCACCAATCTAAATTAAAAATACCATAAAGACAATAGGGAAAGGCGGGTAAAAATAACCAGTAAGAATTTCCAGTTGTAAAATGTTTTCTAGTAATAATACATGAAAAATAAAAATATCCCTCAAAAGACCCCCAATTTCCCCTCATTATGTATATGTCAGAAAAGTTAAAATTTTAACTCATTAATTGTAATTAAATTTTAAAAATGGGAACATTATTGTCCTATCTCGGGTAAAAATAACCACCCCGTCGGGTAAAAATAACCATCTGTACGTGCCATGTATTTACGTCGATCTAAGTTTTCTGTTGTTTCCTCCAGAGAGGACGCGTTGGAATGTTTCTTGTGAAAGGACTGGATATTTTTACCCGAGATAGGACAATAATGAACACTCCCAAAAATAATTAAAATTAAATTAAAAATCTTGTCCAATTGCACAAATGATGATTCTCCCACGTTCAGGATTTCACGGGGAATATTTTCATGGGAGGATGATTATTTGGTTTACCAAAAAACTCCTACTAATTGACTTCTCCAGATGATGAAAAACATGGAGATTTCTATCTTTTGGGGTTCAAATAGCCAACTTTTAAAAATATTTTTTTAAATGTATTTGTCGTTGAGATTTGATGATATGATCAATTAAAACATGTGCTACGACTGCTTGCCTGCAATTCTGCATTTCAAGTTGCAGAATTAAAAACGAAAATTAACAGTTATTGTCACTTTAACAAGTGGATATTTTTACCCGCTGAATATTTTTACCCGCCTCTCCCCTACACATAACTGCTTTACTTTTCAGTGGCGTACCCAGGTCTGAATTTACGGGGGGGGGGGGGGGGTTCGGAGTGAAAAGTCCATTTTTATCTAGTGTAAAATTTTTTTTGATAATTTGTCATTTTATCTAGTGTAAAATCCGAAACTTTAGAAGGGGGGGGGGGGTTTAAACCCTAAAAACCCGGTTGTGGGTACGCCACCGTTATTTTTATCATCATAAATTAAAGTATTAATAATAATTATTACCAAATGAATTCTCAAAGCCTTTTCCTCTGATGACAAATTATCCTCTGTTGAGTCATCATCATTCTGCAAAGCTAACAACCTCATTGCTGACCCAACATTGTCAATCTGAATGACATCATCATATTGAATAAAATTATGTTGTAAGATTCGTCATTATGAACAAAATTAGAATATAATATTAATAACTTTAGCGTGGCCAAGGCTCTCCACTCAGAGTGGAGAGCCTTGAGCGTGGCATTTTACATATTTTGTTTTGTTTCATTTTCTGACCTCATGCTGGCTGGGAGTTTGTGATTCCATGGTTCTTCCAGTATTTTCACTCCAAGACACTCGGACAATAAACTGGTTGATGGTCCTGATTGGTAATGTAACTATTCTTTCAACAATTAAAGTTCAAAATACAATCAAAATCGAAAAATGAAATTCAGGAAAATTCCAAAAAAACAACAATTATTCAAATCCTCAAATTCCCTCCAAATGGGTCATCGATTTTAATCACAGAATTATACAAGAGTAGAATGGGAACGGGGAAAAATTGGAAAACTGAGATTGCATTCCCTCGGTATCTACTGACTGGAGGCAAGAACTATATTGTACAAGGATGACAGAGGCTTTATCTTTCTACTCCTGATTTACACTAATTTCTCCAGTTAATTATTCTAAAAGTTTACAGTACTTTGTAGAATTTGTAAAACAAAAAGGGGGAAAAATAATTTATAACATATGAGAGGCTCCTCGTCAGAGCTGGAAGCTGCGCACCGAGGGTCGAAATTTTTGAGTTTTTAATTTTTTTTCTGAAAGAGTACATAAAAATAGCGATCACGTATTTTTTGTTTTTTTTCAAAAAATTATTTGAGGCCTGTGCGAATTTTCAAAGTTGCGATTTTCGTGTTTTTGGCCCAACTTAAACAAAAATTTTTTGTGTTGAAAAGTGCTTAAAATCACTTTTTACGACATTTAAAGTCAAAAGGAGAAAAAAAAATTTTATCACCCAAAAGGACCCTATCGGATTCCCATTACATGCTGGGCCCCGATTTTCAAAATTATTGTATTTTAACGATACCGTGTTAGAACAGGTTACCCAAATAACTGCCTAAGTGTAGAGCAGTATCATAAATTAATTTTAATGATCTTATATCATACTCCCACAAGG
>JAQIVZ010002979.1:0-16695 GCA_034700945.1 Arrhopalites spinosus | reverse complement strand
AATTTTAGTTTTTTTATTTGAATTTAAATTATTTTTATTTGATAATTTTAGTTTTTTTATTTGAATTTAAATTATTTTTATTTGATAATTTTAGTTTTTTTATTTGAATTTAAATTATTTTTATTTGATAATTTTAGTTTTTTTATTTGAATTTAAATTATTTTTATTTGATAATTTTAGTTTTTTTATTTGAATTTAAATTATTTCCCACTCCTTTTAGATTCTTGGAGCTCTCACGACGTACCTGGTGGTTCTTTTACAATTTCGGAATGCGACTTGAATACTTAAAAACAATTTTGTGATTGAATGTGAACCAAAATCAAACAATGAAGAATAACAAAAAACAATAAAATTTTGTTTATTTGCGGATTTTCTGAAAAAAAACCGTTTCAAAGTCTTTTGGGCAACCATCCAACTGCATAAGATTATGTGTACGTAAAAAAAGAGGATTTTTTTAAAGCATAGCTGTAATTACCAAGGCTGTAGCGCAGTGGATAGCGCACCTGACTTCGGATCAGGGGGTCCGGGGTTGGAGTCCCTGTACGGTCGAAATAATTTTAGGTAGTTCTATAGAGTTTTTTTTATTTGAAGTGAATCGACTTTATTTTGAATTTTTTTTGCCAGTTTCTATCATATCGCTAAAAGCAATGATGATTTTTTCAGAATGAACTTTGACCTGACATTTGACCTATATTTATTTCACTGGACTGGCAGGGATGGGCAAAAATAACAGCCAAAGATGAACAGCAAAAGTTTTGAAACATGTTAATTTCAATTAACTTTTGTCAATGAATTTTCAGGAAATGATTTTGCAAAAAATGGGCAAATGCATTTTCCATTGTTTTCCTAATTTGCGTTGTTGCCAGGTTAAATAATATTTTTAGGGACATTTTTGGGGTGGCACAAGCCATTGGCAACCTGTACCAGTGGGTGACCCTGTGCCAGTCATTTTGGGGGTGGGACAAGGTGTAGGTCCTCACGCCATCTGTGCCATTGACAGCATGGTTCCTTATGGCATAGCTTGTGACTGCTTTTTCAATTCCCAGTATGAGCGGGAAATTTGAAATGATTACTAATTATCCACATGGCTTCTCGCCCACGCTATAATGGTCTCTGGGGACTTTGGACTGACTCTACAAAATGGAGGAGACGACAAGCCACGGAGGACTTGGAAGGGAGGGTTAATTGGCGGAAGTTGAGGTCAATTCCCAAAGTTGGGGTCATGGTGGGGAATTTTCAATTGATAGAAAGAATGTCAACCCCAAATTACATTCATTTTATTTTACAACAAGTTTCCGGCCTTCTCATCACTTTAAATAAATTCCATTTACTTTTGCAATGGCACAGTCAATGACTTTGAGTCCAAAATAAATAAAATTCAAAACAAAATTCAAAATAAAGATTGTGTGGAAAATTTCCACTGGAAATGGAATTTATGGAAGCAAACATATGGAGGTACAATAGCACACAAAATAGCAATATAATTATTTTTCTTCCTACAGCAAAAACCTGTAGCCAGCATTATCTGAATTTGACATTTATTTATTCAATTAAAATTAAAATTATTTCTTTATCCATCATAATGGGAGAATAAATTCTTTGTACTTGTGGATACTCTCAAAAATTGATGGGCTTCAGCCATATCAGTCAAGTGAGAGTGTTCAAACTGGATCTGCAATATAATAAGGGCACCGTCTTAGCAACAAAATTCCGGAAGCGTACGGAAAAACCGGGAGGCGGATGTTTTCGCCAACATTTATTTGGATTAATTTCTATTAGAAACAAGAATTTTTTTAATTTTTTGGCCAATTAAAAAAATTCAAAAAATTCTTGTTTCTATTAGAAATTGATCAAAAAAATGTTGTCGAAAACATCCGCGGTCCGGTCTTCTGTACGCTTCCGGAAATAGCAAAATTTCGGGCAAAAAGAGGCACATTTTTGAAAAAATGCGAAAATTTTGGTGAGACTAAGCTGTTTCGTAAGAGAAAAAGGGCATTTATACTAGGAACCAAAAAACTGGGCTAGGAACCAAAACTGGGTTCCAGTTAACATGTTATCCTCAACACTGTTTGGATTTGACTTGTAAGGGGACAAGTGTCATTTTTGATGCCTTTACTTTTCAACTCCTTCCATTTTTGCTTAATATAGGATGACGAAAATAATAAATCGGGCATTGGGCCCATAAAGTTTGTATATTACAGATCCAGTTTGAACACTCTCCCTTGACTGATATGGCTGAAGCTTATCCATTTTTGAGAGTATCCACAAGTACAAAGAATTTATTTTAAAAGTACTTTGAGGAGGGAAATAGAGCATCATGGGCAAAGTCTCATTAAATACCTTTTGTGCCTAGATAATTTTGTGAAAGTTCCCATTATGATGAATAAAAAAAAATTAAATTAAATAAAGTATAAAGAAATGTCAAATTTAGATAATGTAGGAAGAAAAATAATTTTATTGTTATTTTGTGTGCTATTGTACCTCCGCATGTTTGCTTTCATAAACTCAATTTCCACACAATCTTTATTTTGCATTTTATTTTGAATTTTATTTAATTTTTTACTCAAAGTCATTGACTGTTCGTAGGCATGGAAGGAATCATCATGAATCATTCAAAGTCCACACACGTTTCTAAGGTTTAGTGCAAGAGACAGGGACAAGGTTTGTCTCTTGTGTGGGAGAGTGCCGAATAGGTACAGGGTTTGGGAATCCGCACCCCATAACCCACTAAATATTCCTTTTAATTCAATTTGTTAATTTGTACTTTCAATTCAGTAAATTCGTCGCGGAGCGAGGTATTGTGGCGCATAATGTTGACCAAAGAAGAATTTGATTTCACTTTAAAAATATTTCAAATAATCGGCCATCTCAATTACCTTCCCATTCGGGTCAATCGCCATTTTGGAAAGATTGAAGAGGGTTCTAAATTATGGAAATATGGACATTAATATTTTTCCCGCTCGTTTGTGGTGATTCGATTTATTTAATGGGGAGATTGGGGAAATTATTTTTAGTGCGAGAATATTTTACGGCGTACAATCTCATTTCTCAACTAAGTTACGCCATGATTGTCACTGTTGGAATTATCTATGACCTCCATTTATTTTACTCCTCCCCTGAGGTCACGGTCGCCATCTTCAATGATAATTTCACTTTAGGTATAAATTGACAAATTACTAAAAAACATGCAGAATTTCTTAAATGTGGACGTGATTGTAAATGGCAAATTTTACAGGGAAGAGGGGACGGCGGCCATTCTGGAAATACTCAATTCAAGAATTAGTCACTCATTGGATGGCGCCAATGTTCATGGGTTTATCTGCAATGATTTGTGGTCTTTTATTTGTGGATCCTCTACATCGTCAATCACTCTACGGTCTTTTACCTGGAGATCAAAGGTCATGGATTTCATTCATTTTGCTGGGCTTTGTTGACCTAAATGTCTTACTTTTTTCTGTGAGCACCAGCATTTTTGCTGTACTCAACCAACTTCTATTTATTGAGCGATGCAATGAGAAATTTGAAGAATTGGAAATTGTTTTGAGGTAATTAAAAAAAACAATTAAAAATTTTAAATGGTGGATTAAATGACCTTTAAATAATTTTTAGGAATGCTGAAAAAGCCCCGAATGCGCGATTGTTGTTTAAAATGTTATTGGAATTTGGCGGGGAATTTAAAAGATTTGGATTTTTCATTCAATTATTTACAAGAGCAAATGCATATAACATTTTGGTGGTCAAATTGTCAGCAATTGGAGTTGCAATCCTTGGATTTTTTTTTATGGGATTCGGGGGTGGCATTTAAATAAAATAATTGCCGCCTTTTGTTTCTCTTTGGCTTTTTCCGGTGTTTTTAATTTTATTGTTTTGTATGACCGCGCATTTCGAATCCCTGGGGAAATGGCTCGGCTTCAACTTGCGGCTTTGGTGACGGCACAAAAACTTTCTTTTGAGGGGTCAAAAAAATTAATGAGGGTGACCCTGAGGTCGATTGGGTGTTGGGGGATTAAAGTGGGGAATTTTCATACTTTGGAAAAAGCGTCCACACTAAATTACCTGGATTTTGTCGCTAATACATTGGCTACCCTTCTCGTCACTTTTAAATCTGTGTAGTCAATATTTAAATTATTGGCGGGAAATTGATAAATGGTTGATATTTAAATAAGGTTGATTTGAATTTAAATAATATTTTTAAAAGTTAACAAACTAAAGTTTTTTGAGTACTCAATTAACACAATTTTGGACAGTATGAGTGACAGTTTTGTCAATTTATTTCATGTCAAAATATATCAAATTGACATGTTGGATTTTATTTGAAGTTTTTTTTCAAAATTTGAAATTTGTTGACATATTTAAATATTTGTAGACCTTTTTTGCTTGTATTATTTGACACCTTTTTGTATAAAAAAGTCATGAGAGAATATTATTTTTCGTATTTGAAAAATGTCAAAAAATACTTGAACAATTCAATTGTAATGTACATAGGTCACCTATGTATAATGATCAAGGTATAGCACATAGGCCATTTTGCCTGCAAACCAGCGAATTGTTGGTCTAATTTGTTTTCTTGCATTATTTGAAAACTATTGGCTGCAGCCACTCAATTAATTCGCAATTAAAAATAAAATTATTATTATTAATGCTAATTATTTTATTTGGAAAACAAATTAAAGAAAATGATGAACAGTCATTTGAGAGTCTCAAATTGAGATCATAATCATAATAATTAATTTGAAAAGTCATATTAGCGTTGAGTAGTTTCGAGTTTGTCATATTTAAAAAAAATTATATAGGAAGAGGGACGGAAATTAATTGCAATTAAATTATTATGATTAAATTGACATGATTTTGCAACGTTTACAAATTCAACTTTTTGCTTGCTTGATTATACAGAAGCCCACTCATTGAATTGGGTGGCCTGTGACCCTTTCTCTTTTATCACAATGTGTGTCATATCTTGATAAAATATTTTGACCATTTAAAGGTCTAAACGGTTGTCAATTAAAAAAAATTAAAAATTCCAATTAAATTTCTTGCAGTTATAAAAAGAGTGAGGGGATAAGGAAATGGGGAAAGTGAATTGAGAATTTGGGGACCCCCATGAGGTAGACGAGACGATATGAGTTTGGCAAGTTTCAAACTTGTTTTTTTTCACCTCATTAACATGATTTCCACTACCACGCGCTATGAAATGACACATGCACTCTCAATCTCAACGAAGGAAAAGGCCCATGCAAATTTTTGTTGTTTCCATAAAAGAAATTTTGACCCATTCTTTTTTGTTTGTCCCTCTCAACTATTTTGTGCTCCAAACTTGTCCTTGAATTTAAGCCTTTGTTGTTGATTTTGCCAATAATTATGGTTAGTTTTTAATTTAATTGTTTAAACATTTTTAATAATTAAAAATTAATTGTAAAATTTTGGATTAGGTACAATTAACTCTGTTAACCATATTGGCCTTGGTGGCCACAACATTTGGACGGAGTTTAATAACTCAAAACCAAAACCAAGGAAAACGACAGGTGCGCCAATTACCAATGACACCAGGTCAACTTTTAAGTCTTCAAAATTGGCTCCAATTACTAGATTCAAGAGGTCAAAGTTCAGTTGAAAGTCAGGATGTGAGATTTGCTTCTTATTTTAACAGAGCCAATAATTTGGTACAACAAAGAGGGTCTCAGTCCCGATTTGGCGCGGGTCAAAATCAAGAGCTGGGTCAGAGTGGACCTTTTCAAGTAATTAATGGACAATTGTATCCTCAACCTCAATTTCAAAATGTGCGGGCTAATTCAAATTCAAATGGTTTGGGACCTCTCCCACAAATTACGGACGCTGTCAAAGCGGAAGTGAGACCATTGAGTTTGGATTTAGTGCGCATGGCTAGTCAAAATAAGGGAGTGAATGGGAATGAGACTTCTGGGGATTTGTCGATTGGGAAAGATGAAAAAATTGAAGAGACGACAGCAGAAATGGCGCCCATTTCAAACGTCAAAGGAGAAGTTGACCCCATTCCTATGGAGATGCCCTCCTCGTCAAATGAAGAAATGGAGACAACGACAATGGAAATTAATGAGGATGCTAGAGCTAATGAAAATTCCACGCCCGTACCGGAATTAATGAATGAACAAGGAGAAGCGCCAAAATTTAAAAATTGGTCTAAAAAACCTCCAATTCAAGCCAATTTTCAATATCACCCAAGTGGAAATTATTACGATCCTCAATTTGGTCAAAGTAATTATATTATAGAAAAGGCGCCAGAATTTAAAGATAATTATGTGTTTTCCAACCAAAATACTGCACCAATTTCTAATTATAATTATGGACTAAATAATTTTATGGATTACCAAAATTTTGAAATTTCCGCCCCTGCTGAAAATCAAATACCTCAATATTGGGTTGATCATGAGCCTGCTCCAGTGCATGCACCTGCTCCCTTAAATGAAGGACTGTCCCTTAAGAGTTCTCATATTGAGCCTTCTGTTAATATTTACCAAGCTTCTTATGTGACTTATTAATTTTTTTAAAATTAAAATTAGCAACTAAATGTTATTTATTTAATAAAATAATGAAAATTTAAAATTTTTGAATTTTTTTTGACTGACCAATAATTTTATTTTGATTTACTTAAATTAAATAAATATTTTTGCACTAATATTAATGTTAAATAAATTTAATACAATTGAGAAATATCAGGAAAATGTTGCCTCAAATGGCGCTCACCATTATCATAATACAGAGCGCGCCCTCCAATGGGATCATTCAAACCAAAGTCTCTAGCCAAAACAGGAATTTTTGAGCGCGCTTTCTCACGACCATTTCTAAAATCCTGCCTTTCTCTCAATATAGGAAAAGATAAGACCAAATAAGGCTCCTTGGGCGTCGCAAGTTTCTCCACTTTGCGATGAAAAGTGGCGCCATTTAATTTTGGCCTTAAATTATTTCCCTTCCTTTCTCCCTTCACAATAGGCAAAACCCTTGGCCCTTCTTGATTTCCCATTCTACTGGGATATTTTTGACCAATTTTAGTGACCTTGGACCCCTTAGTTTTTTCAAAAGACCATGGTTGTCTTGTTCCCAAATGTGGCAATTTGGTAGGTTTTAAATTACGCGGTTTCTTTTTACCCACAAATAAAACTGCCGTCTTGCCTCGTGGCACACTGGCTATGCCCCCAGTTGTTGTTGTTGTGACCCGGTCAATTTCTTCTTGGGCTTCTTTACAAAGACTCAGGAGCATGGCGACTTTTTGATCATAATAATTGAAATGTTTACTCGTAGTTCCAACCACAGCCACTGGTGGAGTTACAATTGGGGGTGGAGTGTTATAAATTAATTGAGGCATTTCTACATTTTTATCTTCAAAAAGTTGACTAAAAAATTCTGCCTTGGCTCCCAGTCCAATGAGCGCAGCCACAATTTTTGTGCGCATTTTTAAAAATTGAGAGTTGGTCAAGAAGGGAGTGGCCAAATGAATGTATTCGAGTCGAATTTCTTGTAATTGTTTTATTTTATTATTTTCAATCTCCAATTTTTCATCTTCGTCCGTTCTTCTCCGCAAGCGCAAGAGAATGGCCAAAGTGGCCAAATCGAATTCTAATAAATTTCCTTTGTGAATCATGTCACGTTGGATTTTATCAAATTTTTGTGGTGTAAATGAATTTCCTAACATTTCAACCAATTTTGCACCACACTCAGCGCCATTTTCCCATTCCGTGGATTTTAATTCGTAATAATGACGTCGAAATATTTTACGAAGCAAAACGGCTCCATGATCAAGGAGGAGAGTTAGTTGAACAAAATTTTGAAGACTTTCAAGAATTTTAGCCATTTTTTTAAAAATTTAACCTTCAAATTTATGACCTTGCTAAATACATACAAGAGAGAGAGAGAGAAGGTTAAGGTAAAGTTTAAATTGTGGCGCAAAAAAAATTGAGAACGTGTAGATTTGTTGTAGTGTCATTTATTCATATTGATTTTTTTTGTCAATAGAGGGAGGGGAGGTGAAGTGGGCACTTGAGTTGGCAAACAAAATTTTTCAGAGAGAGAGAGACAAGAAAAAAAATTTAAATATTTTTTTTAAATGGTTTCAAATACAAAAAATAAATAGAAAAAAATTTTTAAATGGTTTCAAATACAAAAAATAAATAGAAAAAAATTTTTAAATGAAAATAAACTAATGAAATCAGTTGTAATTTTATAAAAAAAATGGATCGCTATTAAATTTTTTTAATTTTATTTATGAAAAGTTAAAAAAAGGCGGGCAAGTTGTTTGATGACAAAATCCATAAAAATTGGAGTTGACTTGCTGGTCAAAACATGAAAATCCCCCACAGCAATCCCCACATTTGGTATCGATCTCACCACTCTTTTTACATAACCCCGAATTTCGGGGAATTGACTACTAGTTGAACTTGTTGACGCCAGGAGAATTCTTCTTTTCAATTGAAGGGTTCTCTTTGGAATTATAAAAGCTTTTTCATAAAGGGCGCCAAAAAATATAAGGGCTTCAAATCCAATTAGTCCATTTATAAAACCCAACATAAAATTCCCTAAACTGAAGTCCCTCAAAGCAAAAAAACCACTAAAAACCCCAGCGGTCATGCTGTACATTTTATAGCCAAATATTATGGGCCCTTCACATAAATTGAAGAGTTTTATCAAAAGATTCAATTTTTCAAGATTCTTCATTGATTTTAAATTTGAGCACATGTGCCCCAATTTTGGTTGAGTTTGCTCCACATTTCTGTAGTGAGAAAAAATTCAAATTTAGCGGTTGTACAAATGTAACCAATTTATTTTGGCGGCGTTTTCTTGACCTTGATAATTGGTGAGAAATATTGTGGTAAATATCTTGACATTTTAGAAAAAATAAAAGTTGAGAATTCATTGTAAATAACCCGCCCACAATGGTTGACGCCATCATAAATTCATCCAATATAAAAATCAAGATGGCTACCACTCTAGGACATTTTGGGCTCAACATGGAAGTCAAGAGTTGAAGTTGAGTGCCATCTATGATGAAAAGTAAGAGTGTCAATGTAAAAACTGTGGTCAAAAGGATGAGTATTCCACCCGCCAAAAGTTCTTGTCTTGAATATTCCCACAATGAACCACGTGGTTTTCTGTAAACTAATTTATAAATTAATTCAAATCATAAACAAGTTTATGAAAATAAATTATACTGTCACATGTCAGTGGGAATCGAACCCGTGACTTTCCTCAATTTTAATGATTCTTTTTTTGTTTTAAGAGGAAATAAAAATTTTCGAAATTAGAATTTCAATTTACCTTCATTTTTGAAAATTTCATTAAAAATAATAATTTTAAGTTGAGGATTCAAACAAAAAATATTTGGCGCCACAACCAAAACCATCATGGTAAGACCACTAGCCCATGCCAAATGAATTGAAAAATGAGAGTCAGTGAAATATTCAAGAACCAAAATTGTTTGGACAAGTCTCAGAGTGACGTAGAGCCAATGGAGACATTGTACAAAATAAATTGACCTCCATAAATTGAGACGCCATCTCGATGTGAGGGAGTGAATCGTCCCACGCTTGTAGTCTATCCTGAAGGGGATAGCGCCAAGTTTGGAGAAGAGAAAAAAGACGTAAAAATTTAATTTATTTTCTTCAATCGTCAACATTTTTACATGTCGCTAACGGCTCATTTTTCAGTGAAGAAACTTTTATCAAAAATGGAATTCAAGCTGGAAGGTTGATTAAAATAATTTAAAATATAATTGACAGTTAAATTAAATACTGTAGAAAAACACAAGCTTAAGAGTCTTTAAACTTTCTTGGGTGTACAGAACTAGAATTTATACAGAATTTGGAATTTTGTTTTGAATTGACACATGAATCAATAATTAATCATTTTTTGAATCCGAGTTGAAATTGTCGGTAGAAAATTTTGATCGAAAATGGCCCATTTTTGGGACAACTACAACTTTTTAATTATTCAAAAAATTTTAAAGAACCCAATAGTACACGTAATTGACTTCAAAGTTAATTTAAGTTTTCTCACTGTTCCAATATTTACCTGTTGAATCAGATGGAGAGTTTTATGATCATTTTGAAATGATTATGACAAAAATAATTTGAAAAAATAATATTTTTCTGTCCTTTCTTATTATGATAGCGATCCTTTGTTCCTTGTGATAAACCACAAATTCAGTTTTTTTTTGCCTTTTAATTGTCATTGGCAATGTCCACCCATTCCTATAAAATGCCCGGGTTCTATTGTGGGACTATCAGGAAAGAGATGAGAATCAACTCAATCCACTTAATTTATTATTTAGTTTGACCCCCACCCCTTCCACGATGCCTCAAAAGATTATTTTTTGTTCTTCTCTTTAAATATTTTCTAACCATTTTTGGGACCAATGTTCATAAAAAAAAGGAAAAAGTTCGTATCATTTAATACGGGCAAGGGGGGGGGGAATATTAACTTGGGGAGTGTGGCACATGTGACTATTTAAAATAAATACTCGCCACTTATTTTGCATGTATTTTAGACATTGAAATTTATTCCAGCATATATGTAAAATATGTTGTACTGTTGCCTTTAAACTCGGATGACAAAGAAATGTTTCAAAGTGATAATTATTTCTTTTAGACATTTTATGAATGTTAAAATTTAGTCGCCATTTTTATGACAATATGTGAAAATCCACAGCAAAAGAGGGCAGTGGTATATCTTAGAACTCTATGGTCCCGCACATGTTAATCAAATGTGCGGCGCCCACTTTCTGAAAGGATACCACTGCCCCCTATCCCGTGGATTCTCACATATTTGTGCGTCATGTTTGTAGTCTCCATTTTAAATTAAAATTGACAATTTTTAACAAAAAAAATAAATTTATTTTATCACAATAAAATTGTACACTAAAACATAACAAAAGTTAGTCAAAGCAAATTATTTTTTTAATAGTTTTTTTTTGAAAAATTCAAATAATTAATTTAAGCCTAGTAATTTGACCCGACTGCCATATTTGAAACATGAAAATGCTGTGAGGATTGTCTAGAAAATTAGAAAAAATTGTAATTTTAATTTATTGAATAGCCAAATTTGAAAAAAACATTGTACCACAAAAATTTGAACTCCAACAACGTAATTAGTGGCACTTTGAAAACCAAAATGGTGGACTAAAAAACCTCCGAGAGACGCGCCTGTGCAGGCACCAAGTGACAAATGAGCTGACCATAGACCACTTACTAGTCCGTAAGTTCCTGCTGTGTCCGGAAAACCGTGCGCTCTGTAACCAAAAATGTCAAGAAAAAAGGTCAAGTATTTAAAAATATGCCAATTTTTTGTTTTCTACTTGAGATCGCCAAGTCCGATTACGAAAGAGGCAACAAAAGAGGCGGCAACGCCCAAACTGAAGGTAACATAGGCTAAACACGTGACCAATAAATGAGGGCGCCAAGTAAACAATGGAATGGGGCCAGCACAAGAAAAACCAATGACCATGAGGCAACAGCCAACAAGAGAGATGCCACGTGGTCGTTCATATTTTTGACACAACCACCCCCAAATGGGCGTTGTGAGAACATAGACTGCCCCGTCAATCACAAAAAGAATTCCGGTGAATGCTTCTGGAAGATTAAACTTTAAAACATTGAGTTAGGCGCCAAAAACATGGTAAATTAAAATTTGAAATGGACTCACATGGTGACTCACAAACCGTTCCAAAGATGGCATCATAAACCCGAATCCTGTTGAAGAAGCAAAAACTGCCAACATGGCGACACTCACTGACCAAATTTTAAGGAGGTCTGCCCTATTTGGCGGTTTATTTGATTTGAACTCTGTTTCAGAAATTGGCGCCATACGTGTTGTCTCTGGGATGTAAATCAAAGCGAGAACTCCCGCCGCAAACATTATCAATCCCATCATCACGAATGGGGCTAAGAATCCGCCGAATTCATAGAGGGCGCCTAAAAATAAAAAATAAAATTAGCGTAATTTGGAGACTTTATACAAATTACAAATTTACCCCCAACGGCAGGACCCACGATCAAGCCTAATCCAGCTGACGCTTCCATTCTAGACTAGATAACAATTTTATGTAATTGATATTTAAATTTAAATTAAATTAATTACAATCGCTTTAGGGACGGTCTCTGAAAATTGCTGAGCAATAATTGCAAATGCAGAGGTCACCAAAGCGGCACTGCCACTCGCTTGCACCATTCGTAGAATAAAAGCGGAGGTCATAAAGATGACAGGGTGATCCAAATATTTTAAAAATCTACAAAAACACCTAATTTAAAAAGGGTGGTATTTTTCCTGGCAGTATTTTTATTACAAAGTAAAATTACTTCGTTTAGCAGTAAAAATATTAGATCGTCAGTAAAAAAAATTAAATCCGCAGTAAATTAATCATATCGTCAGTAAATTAATTCAAACGTCAGTATTTAATTGAAATCGTCAGTAAATTTGTTTTTTGTGGCAGTATTTTTTTCAGCAGTAAAAATATTACAACCGTCAGTTAATTTACTTTGTTTGGCAGTAGGAATATTACAGTCATCAGTAAATTTATTTTTTGGAAGTAAATGTGTTACAGTTGTCAGTAAAATCATTGAAGTTTCCAGTTCAGCATTCTATAACAATCACTCGTCTTCAACCAAAATGACACGTAAGAAACGTTTACGTCCTCTCTGCTTCATCCAAAAAAGGGAGCAAATTTTTGTTTTAAACAAAGAAACAGACAATCTGACACAAAAATTTCAAAAAAGTTTCCACGATTTTTGTTGTCTCTACCCTCCGGTCTCAAGGCGGTTTTTGGGCAAAATTGCGAAAAGATCTAAACTTTTACTGGTCCAATTTTATGAGTTTATGACCAACATTTGGTAGGTTTTTAATGATCATTTCCTTTGACGTTTGCGGGTCAAACTATGTGCGTTTTTTTGGCTTGCAGAAAATTTTTGATGCCAATATTTTTTTTGTTTGTGGAATTACGGGCCAAATTTTAGATGTGGCCTCAAACTTCAATGAAACCAAGAATGTCATTTAGCTTTACAAGCTTCAAGTTCTTGATTACGCTAAACAGGGCACAACGAAGATAAAATTGCCGTTTTGCAGTTTCTAAAATTTTGTGATGGGTCATTTTGGTTGATGGCTATAGAATGATGAACTGACAACTTCAATGGTTTTACTGACAACTGAACCACTTTTACTGCCAAACAAAATAGATTTTCTGACGATTGTATTATTTTTACTGCCAAAAGAAATAAATTTACTGACGTTTGTAATATTTTTACTGCTAAACAAAATAAATTTACTGACGATTGCAATATTTATGCTGCTGAAAAAAATACTGCTAATATAAATTTTTTTACTGACGAAATAATATTAACCCATATTTAATAATCCTCATGCGTGCTTCTATAAGAAAACAAAAATATTTATTTTAATTCTTTGACGTATTTCAGATTCATCATTCCAGTTGATATGACTCTGCCTTCCTCTTCCCGTGGTCGCTGCAAAGAAGATGATAGTTGCCAAATTGTTTCAAGGACCCATTGTTCATCGTGTGGAATCTTCTTGTGCTCAACTCATCAAGTCAAAATAGTTAGTTGCAAGTCTTGTTCTGCCAATCAAGATCAGGCTTAAGAGGTTGCTAGGACCCAGTGAAGTGCAGTGTGTGTGTATTGTGTTGCTTTTGCTTTCTTCCTTTTTTAAGTCCCACATTCTGTGGGACCCTGTACGGGTTTTAACTTTTTTGTATTTTGTTTCTTGTTTAATGTGCTTTTATATTTATTCACTTCAGCTTGTTTCACTTATTCACTTCCTTAGCTTTATTTGCCTATTTTTTTGACTTTATTTGCATTTTGTTGCTTATTATGTATCGCTAATGCAAATTGTAATATACACCGGTAGTTCAGCTAGTTAACTATCCTTGTATATTTAAAATAAATATTTAAATGTTGAACCGAAATTCCTTTAAATTATAAACTAAGTTCAACCTAATTGACTTTCGCTGAACCTGAAGAGCCCCAAAATGAGCGAAACAGGTGTATGTTACAGTTTTTATCTGAGTTTTTGCAAATACGAAAAATGAAAAAAAATTTCTAAAGTATTTACAACAAAAAATTGAGGTCTCCAAATACGGGTTTTTACTTTCATCAAAATTTAAGGATATAAGCAAACGAGCAATAAGCCATCCGAATTGCGCAATCAATGTTTTTTCTTCATCGACCTCTAAGTCCGACGCTCTGGCCACTGAGGTAAACTGGACTCACATTGGAATGCTGAGATAACACTGCATATGTACGTTGTTGTATGAGATTCTTAGTTTTTAGTTCTTAGTAAACAAATTGAAATACAATTCATGTTGACCAACTTGATATTTGGACCTATTTTGGCATTTGGTGACCACTGGAGCTCACGAACGACAAAATTACGTAAAAATGTCTATTTGAACATTGTTCAGGAGCAAATTTAGAACAACTTTGTGATTTGGTCAACTTTTATCCCTGACCCTGTGTTAACTTGTGTGACCTCTGGAGGTCACAATTTTCAAAAACCTTGAATTTTCAAATAAAACCCACCTGGGGAATTGTCTAAAGACCATTTCGGCAAAGTTTCAGCAAGATTGTTTCAGAAATGGCTCTTTAGTGGTGACGAGTAGAAGACCTAAATCTGGATCTTACAATATTAGTAAGCCTAAATTCTTTTACACATCATTGTATGAGGGTGACATGACTCCATCATAAACTTTTTCGTGAACAAAACTGGCTTAAAATGTATTTTTTCATTTTTTAACTCAACAACGGCTAATTCAACGACGTAAAACATCAAACCTGAAAGAAGTCATCATTATTATTTTCTTGGAAATAAATGGAAGTTTACGAGTAACTTGCAAAACAATATCACAACTTGGCGTTCGTAGTCCAACGGACTTGTTGGTCGTTTTCCTCAACAAAAAAAACAAATAAACACACATCTGCTTTTGATCATGGTAGAAAAGTAAAAACTCACAAAAACAAAGGAGTGGATCCATGTATCAACCTTTTTTAATCCACCCTATTCAACTTTTGGTGATGAGATGATTTGTATGAATCAATCAAAATATTAAACATTCACATCAGAACACATTATTATAATTTGTTTTTACGTACAAGTTTAGAATTTTAATTGTTTTTAAAGCTCATAATTCAAATTTACTCATAATTCAGATATTCTCATGCATACACGACAATAATAATGTCTCATTCAAAACAACTTAATTATTGTTAATTTTTTTTTGAAACAGTAAGAAGTCGGAGACAAGACAAACAAAATTCTTTTGTAAATTAGAAACTAGAATGATGACAATGAATCAGATTTCAGGTCTAATGAATGAGTGCTAGTGAAAACAAAAAAAATTCCAACTTTGTTGGGGCCGAAAATAATAATTATTATTATCGGTAGCACTCAGTACAAATGGGCCATACAATTAAATTGAGGTCCTCTTCAGTGACCCTATAAGCCCCAGAGGCAACTTGATGGACTTGAGCTGGGGGCTGGTGCACAAGGTGAGAGAGCCTTCTGTAGATGGCTGCCGTTCTTTTACGTTGGGTTTCTGGACCCATTAAATTGATGGGTACAGAGGTGACGAATACCCGCCTGACTCATACTACAAAAAAAGTTAGGTTAGTCGTGTATATTACATTGTAAATAATAGGATAAGTTAATTTTAGTTTAGGATAGGAATTTAGGATAAGTATAGGTTAAGTGTACCGGGTCAAACTAGACCATTCCATGGTCAGCAAATGAGATGGAAGAGGAAGAGAAGGAAGAAGATGAGTGAAGAAGAGGAAGAGGAGGAAAAAAAACACCGGCTGCATAAGAAGAAAAAATAGTCAAATTGTCATTTTTGGCTCCACTTTTTAATTTGTCTTGTACAACCCAAAATTGTAAACATACTACAGTTAAAAAGTTGAGTCAAAGATGACAATATGACCAATTAATAAATTAAAAAGACAGAAGAAAATTTACCTTGTGTATTTCTTCTGTCGAACTTTTTTTTCTGGCTTTTTTTCAAATTATGGCTTTTGCGCCCCTCTAATTTTTCCTTGGGAGGCGGAGCCCGGAAATTCAAAAAAAAATTAAATTTCTGGGGAAAAAATCTGACTTGTCTCAGACTTTTATTTTTAATTCAAATTGTATCAGATCAAAAAAATTAAGGTTTTTTGCATTAAATTGCTAATTAATTTCTTTTTACCCATAGAATCTTTTATTTTACCCATAAACGAGAAATATTTGTATAAAAAATGCTTATTTTATTTTACCCATACATGATTTTATTTTGCCCATAGAATATTTTAATTTCCCCATAGCTAAAAATGTTATATATGAAGAGTGTAAAGAGTTTAAAGTGGAAATATAATTTGTGATTAAAGTGAGTGGAGACATGGTTTGGTTTTTGTTTCGAATATTTGAGGAACTCAATGGTTACGTTCGTGAGGGAGTCTATGGATTACTCCTTTTAATATTTTTGGGAAAAAGGAAATAAATTATTCCTTCCAATCCACGTCTCCACTCACTTTATTCATTATGCAACGTGGACAGTGGCGACGCCAGCTACAGGCCGAGCAAGCACAGGCCGGTTCGTGAAAAATTCAACATACACTAAATATAATGGGAATTTTTTCGGTGACTAGGGCCCTTTGAAATTAATTGTCGTCGGCCAGTAAAAAATTCCTGCATGTC
>JAQIVZ010002978.1:0-16697 GCA_034700945.1 Arrhopalites spinosus | reverse complement strand
CTACCCGCCAGAGCCTAGGCCAGTAAAGGACCAGCCCCGCTCTGGACCAGCCCCACTCTGGGCTACGACATATATACCAAGAAAACAAGCATAGTATGTCACTAATATTAACATTATCACTCACAAAAAAGATTTTCATCTCCCCCCTCTCTCTCTCAAACACAAAGACAACAAACACAAAACAGTTGAAACACAAGTCAAAAAGAAATAATTTAATATATTTAGTGTATGACATCAAGAGTAGTCCTTAATGTAGTGTAGTAGTAGACTAGAAACTAAAACTCTTCAAGTCTTTTCATTCTAAACCAAAAAAAAAAGGTTTAAATTCAGATTTTGATTGATTCGATTGTACATGTAAAATAACTGCCGGGAATTATTACCAAAGGAATCCTGTTATTAGATAAGCTGATATATATTATAAATTGACAAGGAAACATTTATAGGTTGTACAAGTTGTAGTCATTGCAGTGTAAGTCACATAATTATGAAAAACTTTACATGTGTAGTGTATGTATGTACTACAAGAAGTTTAGGTAATCAGAAAGAAGAATAATTATATTCACTACAGTTTATATCCTTGCACGAGAAGAAAATGTCAAGATTTAGCGGTGATATATAGAATAGATATACTACACAAAACAATTAATAATTATTCCATTTTATTATTCCCTACAATTATTTATGATTTGTGGGAACACTTAATTGAAAGAAATTGGAGAGCTCCTTTTTTTAATACTGACGAGAGTATAGTTAAATAAAATTAAACTCCTATTAATAATAATATATTTCAACTCACCAACACAATTAAACAACTCAAACTCGTTACAGTATTAAATGACCACATCATAATTTTGTAGGTACTCAAACGATTATAGTAGTAGTAGCAGTACATATGTACACTTCAACTCTTTTATGTATGATGCCAATATTATTGGCGTAGTCAATCAAATTAAAATAATTATCGAAAATATTTTGCAAACTTATAAAAAAAAACACTTTTGTAATATTTTCAAATATCCATTCTTCTTTGTTTTTATTTCTTGTGTTCTTTTTTGGTTTAATTGGAAGTCTGACTATAAATTTCACTGACTTGTGTGTGTGACTTGAATGATGTACTAGAGAGAATCACTTTTTTGGTGATGAAGTGGTAAGAATATTTTTTTGAGTAAAGTGGTGCAGTACACTGCACATGGAATGGACTATCGTGTAATAATAAATTATGAGCACCAATACAAGACTTATCGTTAGTTGAGTATACATAAGGATGTTGTAGAGTCCAAGAAGAAGGTGTTTTCATGTTTTGGCTCAATTTTATACAAAAAAGTAAAAAATACTATAGTGTACACTTTAAAGTAACGCCAAGACAATGGGTGCATGGTGTAATAACTTCTCGGTGTAAAAATTCCTCCTCTATGTATAGAGTAGAGAGAGATTGAATGAAAATAATTTTAACTGTTATCACATTTTCATCTTTATCTTTTTCGATTAAGCAATATAAGAAAGTTGACCATCTTCCTCTCTCAGCCTATCGTGTAGAATTTATATATAAAGTTAACTGTTGAACAATTGATTTTAACGCTCTGAATCTCCTGCAATAGGGAATTCCCAAACAAACACCACTTCACATTCACTCTCTATATAGAGACCTTCTCTTGTAAGTGTACGCGTAAGATGAATAATTGTATGACTAACAACAAAAGTGAGGACAGACCACTAGCTACACAGACACACCACAAGAAACAATAACAACATGTAAAAACTGGTAGGAACCGGATGTAAACATTGTAGGCTCTTTTTGCAAGTGGACAATGTCTTTTTGTTGGACACACACAAACACAAATATACACAAGCCCATGGACTTGAAAAGTATTTTTGGGACTAGGAATTTATTCAACCCATTGAATTCTGGTTCTTAGTCTCTGTCTACATTTTTACCACTCTATTTAGTTGTTAATAAAAAAAAAGTAAGATGATATTTCGTAGACGGTGTACCTATATAAAGTAATGTACGTCAAATAAAGGGAAAAAAATGAACAATTTTTTCCTCTCTCCCTCGAGTACTCAAACTCAAGTCCATGAAATATAGTTTCTCGGAAACTAACCTTGACAATATTGTAATTACAATAATGGAAGAGAGTAAAATGCAATTCAAGTCAACCTTTCTTTCGAATGGATTCTTGTCAAATAAAGTTGTGAGTCAAGAAGTTATGACGAGAAGGTGGTATAATAGACTAACGACTCATAGACTATAATACACAGAGAGAGAGAGTGTCTGGCGGGCACGATTGTCTGCATGCATTGTTATGGTATATTGTATTATTTGATGATTAACCCTAGCTTGTATAAAATTGTACTGTATATAATATAAAGAAGATTCATAGTGACTCACCTGTACGAAAAATGGATCCCACAAATGTGGCAGATGTAGGTTTGGACTTTTTGGTGAACTCGTTTAAAATGAAGGTCTGCAATTTTTTTACTCTTGAAAGTCTTCTTACATAATTGACATGGAATGCTGTCGGTATTGGTGGTGGTGATAGTACTGCTAATATTTTTTGAAAGCCCACTAGTTGTTCCCCCTTCAGTGGAAGAAGAAGGTGTCGATTGTTGAATAGAAGAAGAGAATGATGATGACGTTGTTGATGGGGATGACGACGGTAATGATTGCTCATGTTTTACCACGGACTGCGGAAGTTGTTGTTGATTAATAATAGTTGTTGAGCCTGAATTTTGTGATGTATCAAGTGATGATGAATTCCCCCCACCAATCGAGATGGTATAACTTGGTATTGATGATTCGGTTAAGATGGGACTGTTGTAATGACTATTATCGTGATGATGATTATTATTTACTGGAATCATGGGTACCTCGGATGAGGATGATGTTGAGGAGGCTGGACCATCAGTTATATAGGTGACAGTGGTGGGAATGGTGTAGGATATATGATTATCCTGATTCTCTAGTACACACGTCGTTGACATTTCCCTATTTGATATTAGGCCATTTTCTTGAAGGTGTACACCAGTACTATGATTTGTACTGGAACTGTGGGTCAAAACTCCCTTGGTCGACTCGGCACATTGGCATATTTCTCCCGTCAATAAATTATTTATCCCCAAATCTCTCAAGTTAATTGTAGTAAATTCACCATTCCCACAACTACGACACGTAAATCTTGAATTTTTTTCATCATCATAATTGAAAATGTCAAATTTCACACGATCCGAGCCAGTATCATTCTCCAGAAGTAAGTGTCTAGCAGTGTTCATGGTTGACACCAAATTATTTATCGTAATAAAAAAAACAACCAAAAAGGAGAAACAAATATAAAAAATCTATCACTCTTCCGTTTTCTCTCTCTGAAAACAATTTTCTTTTTCAAACTCTTGAATACTCAGTATGTGCACTCCCGTACTTACTACAAAAATGATTATTCTTTGTAGTTAAACTTGTCAGAATTTTTATGTAGTAAAAAACAGCTTCTTTGTCATATAATATGTACATTATTGCATTTTGTTAACATTTTGTAGATTCTTTCCATTTAGACATGAAAAAAATTTCATCTGAACAGGACACATTGTGATGTAGAGAGAGAGAGAGAGGAGTATCAAAGAGATAAATATTTCTAAGATATAAGATTTATGTACGAAAATTTTTATAGTATCAAAAAAATTAATTAAAAATTGTAAAATAATAAACAAAAAAAAAAGAAAAGAAAAACAAAAACGTCTAAGGTCACACACAACACAATCACAAAGAAGCTATGCACATGGTACAAAAATTACAGATACTTTCATTGGTCGTTTCAACACGCACAAACACAACATTTATTTGGATGGAAAAAAGCCAATAATAATTTTATATTGGAGAATGAAACAAAATTTTTTAGATTTAGGGTCCAGTCAATTGACCGACTTTGACCCTTCCATATGGGCCTCCCCTAGTTTGCCAATCTTGTGACAAATGACGCACAACAAAAAGAAAAATAACAATAATAATCTCAAGAAAAGTACAAGAGAAATTTTGGATTTGTGAATTGAAAAGTTGCGCTCAAAACCTTTGACGGCAGTTTCTAGCTCTCCATGGACAGTAGAGGTCTGCAAAGCCCTTTGTTTTCAGTTTTTCAAAGACTAATTTTGACACTTTAAATTCAATTTAATTTGTCAATTTAAACTCTCTCCTCTCCCCCATCTCAAAATGTAAGAGTCATTTAAAGTATTTTGACAATTCCTCATCAAATTTTAAAATTTTGAAAATTTTTCAATCAATTCACACTCACCTTAGAGGCTCACCTCTAAGCTAAAGTTGGGACAGAGAGAGAGGGGTGTTGTCTTCAATGTTCCACTTCCATGGAAAATTGCCTTGCCAGAAAGGATGCTATGATGATTCATTTCGCATACCATTCTACCTTTACTTTCATTTATCGAGACAAATAAGATAATACAAAGATGAAATATTTATTATGATCCTTTTATCCCAAAAAAATGTCATATTAAATGAACAAAGTTTATACCCCCCTTTGAAATTTCTCTTTCTCCAGCAATTGTCCAGCACAACTTTTTTGTCATTTTTCTAATCTTATTTCATCTACTTATTGCAATAGACTCTTTGATAATTTATTTTAGTTATTATCTATCTATTGAATTGCATCAAGAGAGAGAGAGAGAGAGAGAGAGAGGAAGTTGAGACCCCCTTTGGATAATGTAGAGTCCACGTTATAAAATTGTTTTAAAAAATTCTTTCCCCTTTTTTCGTCATTGTTGTTCTTGTCGTCTCGTCTCTAATTTTCATTAGAATTCGATCAACAGGGAAAGGGTTGGAAGTTGTGATTGAAAAAAGGATGTGGATATACATTATAATAGACACACATTACACATGGTATTTACTCAATATATAAAAATTTTCCAAATGAAATTTTATAGGAATGGAAAAGGTGGTGATGGTGAGACGAGGGCTTTCGTGCATACGTGATTAAATTTATTGCCCAAGGCAAATACTAAATTATTTATCTTTTGAGTTGAAAAGAATCAAAATGACGTCTCTCCATTTTACAAACTGTCATAGTTTTCATGTCAAGAAATCTTGGAGAGAACTCATTTTGCTCTTTTTTGTTTCAATCTCCCCTCCTCCTCCTCTTCCAACATTTATCATGAATAATACAACAATAAACGGATGTATTTTTTGTCTTTTGAAATCAATGCGTCATTATCAGCCGAATCGTCATATCCTAATCAAGATCACCAACCACCATCATCCTCTCCCCAATCCATTTTACTTATTATTCCTTTCATTTTCTTTTAGATAAAAAACTTGCCACTGTCTCTCTCTCTAATACATTGCCCCCCAAGTATAGTTGGGCGACTTTGTTTTTCTTTAACTAAATTAAAATACAAAAAATAATACTTTTTTGCAACTCATTATGTGAAATAAGACAAATTCGACATGACTCAATTATCATTTATAATTAATTACTATTTTTTATGCATCACAATATGTTATATATCATTCGAAACGGACATTTTCCCCGTTTTGCAATAATTTTCATGCCTTTTTTTTGTTGTCTTTTTTTTAAAAAAAACTATACAACAACAAGAATTAAATTAAATTGTGAATAAAATTTCAACAATTAAAACTCACAATCAGTTCACATAATAAATCCAACTAGAGTATATTCATAAAGCGACAAAATATGTAATTAAGGACAGAACCATTTTAAAATGATTATTTTAATTGTAATTCAAAATATACACGCTAATTAGCAATATTATAATAAATGTGACGGTTGTAAGACATGAGATGAGAGAGAGAGAAGAGAAAAAAAAGCGAGACAAAGAGGCTATTGTCTGCAGACATTTATTTTGTGAACTGGGGTCGCGTAATCAAGAGGCCGACTTTGGGTTTGACGGGGTGTGGATTAGTTGTGACCCCAAGGAGGAATATAAAGTTAATTTCATCTTAATATAAAATCATTGAACAATATTGAACTCAACATATGTATATGTAATTAGCCTAAGAACAGGATAACAGGATGTGTTTATATATTTGTTAATAATGCATATAAAAAGCATTTTTTTTCAACGTTCTGCAAAAGAGAGCATCATACTTAAAAAGTATGAGTAATATGTCTTCCCCCTCCCCCTCCACTTTTTTAGAGCCTGAGGATAAATGGAAAATTTATAGGAATAATAATAATAATTAATACTTCTATTACGCATCAACTTGCCCTACACAAAAAAAGTACAGAGTACACATGTACACACGTACTTGGAAGTTATCAAAGAGAGGAATAGATAAAAATCAAAACATCCTTTTGGTCTAGTATTGAAATTGAATTGGGAGAAATAAAGGAGCTCTCTTGATCAAAAACTAACGTGACAACCACCAACAACTTGCTGTTTCAACAAGTTTTAAATTCTTTTATATATTTCATCTCCCCTCATCCATTCACTTTTGCAAGTATTTAGGTTGTCTGGTTTGTGACGATGAGTAAAGTTCTCTCTCTCTCATTTTACTAAACAAAGTGAATTCACTTACTGGCCCCTTTTTTTTAAGCTTCCTACGACCCAACAAGACAAGACCAAAGACAACAATTTGGAGAGTAACACCTGAGACACCAACAAGTCATCAAGATTCAAGTCAATGAAAATCTTTACACAGAGGAACATACCTACTTAAGTGAAGCACAGAGAGGAGGGATCCCACGTTCATAAGATTACGAAGGAAAAGACATAAAATAAGGCAAACGGATACGGATATTGTCCGTCTCTCTCTCTCTCTGTGACTACACAAGTCTCAACTCTCCATGTCTTGCAGAAAAAAGAAAGAGACGAGTACAGTTAGCTTGTTTACTATATATTATATTCATATTAATATATATAAATTCTTCTATAAGAGCTCCTCTTCATGTTCCCTCTAATAGTCTCACTATGTTCCTCTCACCTGTTGTTTTTATTGTGACGATGTAGAGTACGGGGTAAATCCAATGGACGTTGAGACTCTCTGGATGACGTGTTTGAACTTGTAGAAACTTATGTACGTTGCAAATGAAGGGAGAGAGAAATGGGGACAGTCATGTCGAGTCAACAAAAGTTATTTTATTTTACAGCCATGAATTTCATGGTTTATGCATATTCCAAGTAAGCACATGTACTCATGGTTTTTTTTCTTCTCTTTTTTTCTGTGAGCCAAGAGAGTGAGAGAGAGAGGAAAAAATAGTTAAACTCTTACATATTCCTACGAAATGATGTGATGACTAAGACTAGAACAATGAGGGTTGGAGGCTTTACAGATTTTTTTTTCCTGCTAGTCTTTTATCTCTCTCTCTCTCATATAAAATATTAGACGGATACTGCAAAGCACGCAGGGGTTGTCCATCCAGACGTAATTATTATGGCCATGTTGTTCTTGTTGATGATGATGAAGGATTCTTGTGAATTTTTATTCACTTTTACATATATAACAACATATATATCAACTCAATCATTTATTCATTAAAAATTATTCTTTTCCATCTATTTTCTCATCCTCTTGTCCAATTTAAATCGAGATGAGAGAGAGAGAGAGAGATGGGCTCAAATGATATATGTGGTCAAACATTTCAAAAAAACTTTTATTTTTTAAAAATCATATCATCATCTTTCTCATCTCCACTTTTTAATTTATAATCAAATAATTTATGTTGATTTCATATGAATCACAATCATTTGCATCAATTATCAATTATGTAGTGTATTTATAGAAAGGAAAATGATGAGTGGAAAGCCGAAAGTGGATCAACTTTTTTTTAATAAAAAGATTACTAATAACATCATTTTTAAAGATAATTTTATTAAAATAAGAATTTATTTGTCTTAAATTGCATCAAACAAATAATTTGTTTTAGTTGTTTGTTTTTTTGTATCTGTAGAATGTACACAAGCTTAATAAACATTTTGTATTTAAATCAAGGCTTTCCCCTTATATATTTTTTAAATAAAATAAAAACATTTTATGATGATAAAATCAAGTAGTTAAAAAAATTTCTTGGAAAGAATTTTTTTTAAAAAAATGTTGACTTTGAAAGCGTAAATTATATGCAACATTTAAAGTAAGTTAATTGACAACAAAAAAATTAAATAGAAATAAAATGATCCAGACCAAATCCATAGACAAGTTTAAAAAAGAAATTTTATGAGATTTTATTGAGTCCAGTAAAAACAACAAAAAATTAAAATTGATTTTATTATTTAAAAAGGAAAAGTATAATCTCATTCAATCATCAAAAAGAAAAAGATGATGAAAAAACTGGTCGAATTGATGTGAGGCATACATTTTCCAAATAAATTTAATTAATATACCGGTAAAAAAGAAGAAGGGATGACACACTAGGAAACCGTTATTTCAAAATAATGCGTCATTCAAGTCAACACTTTCTGATGAGCGAGGGGTCAAATGAGCTTGGTGTTGGCCAAAGCTCTTAAAGTGTTCATTTAACAAAATGTAAAAGTTTTTAAGTAACAGCATCACACTAAAATACTTACATGTCATCTAGAGGAAACTTTACACACAAATCTTGGTTACATTTGTCTACTCTTAAAATCACAGAATACGCTGATGTTAAAGAAAAACCCTACACAAAATTGAGACAGAGAGAACAAAGAATCGCTAAAGTTTTTTTTTTGTTGCGAATATTTACTGCTTGACATAATCATTAAAACTATGAGCAACTTTTTCATTTCCTGGAATACACTCCCTTTGTGTATTAGCCCACCTGTCCGACGTCAATGTGCCCTTTTTTTGTGTTACATCCTGCAAAAAATTTTTTTTGCAAGACTGGAAACAGCTGGACTCTTTGGTAGACTTTTACATTTTAGACAGTGTCTAAGAAACTCACGCAATAATTGCATAATTAATGTAAATGTTCATTGTATAATTTCTTTTTCTCTTTTTATCGTTAATTAATTATCATTTTTAATCAACATGTAGCAAAATTTATTCGCACTATGTATTGCGTACATCATGGTTTTTTTGCATGTCCATACATGCAAATTTTATGTTAGGTTGTGGACAGACAAGAAATTTTTCAGTTAAATGTAAATTTTAAATTATTTAGACAACATTAAAACTTGATTGTTTACGATCAACTGTCTCTACAAATAATATCTTTCACTGTAGTTAACTAAATAAGTAAAATCACCATATGAGTCAACTTTGTACGAGTAAGCCACCGTACGTGTCCAGCCTTATAGACGAGTGTCATATGTATTTTTAACGTTTTCAAGTTTTAATTGTTCTTTAATTATTGTCCGTTTAGTGATTATTGGAAAATGAATGAATAACTTATTTTGTTGATTTGTAAATATTTAAATTTACTCATTTCTTTTCTGAGTGTAAAGTTTTTTGTTTTGATAAATAAATAAATATTTTATTCCAAAACAATTACGTCATAACTTAGTTATTACTTGAGATGTTGATTGACAGTGTTAAATCACGCAAACTTTTAAGAGTAGAAAACTAATTAGTAATTTAAGAAGAAAATAATTTAAAATATAATATTAATTTTTCTCCCAGTAAAAATGACTCCTTGATTCTTCTAATTGTGTACAGATACAAGGAGAGGCCTTGAAAAAAATGTTAAATGTTTAGTGACAATGACAATCAGTCTGCTCAAGAATTTGCGCAATTAGTACTTAACTAATGATACATTCCTTTTATCAGCAAAGGTGAGTTTAAAAAAAATTCCATTGTCTATTTACTTTGAAAATTTGGTGACTTATTAATCAATTATTTATGTAAATAAAAAATATACAAAATGAATCACGTGACAAAATCAAAATTCATTAAGATATCAAAATCTTTATAAAAAAATTTGATATTAATAGCGATGATGTACACGAGACACATAAAAAATTAAATTGTACTAAATCATAATAAAAAAAGCAACTAAAGACAGTGCCAGAATTTTTGTCTTGCAGTGTCAGCAGAAATTAAATATGAAATCATTTTAAAAAATATTCATCACAATTTTGTCTATCTGTTGCGTGTTTTGTTTCAAGTTTCATGAGACAAATGTCAAACGATTAAAAAAAATATGCCAACACCATGAACCACATGGAGACATAAAAAAATGGTTTAAATTTAAATTGCTGCTGACTCAATTGCAGTCAATTAGAGCCGATTTTTCGTTTTCATTTAGAATTCATTTATGAGTTGTAAAATGAGTGTAATACAATCAAGACTGGGGATATGTACAATTGAATATAACTCTGTTAATAATTCGTGATGCTTCATTTAACGCATATTTGTATTATAAATTTAACTACACACACATTTCCGTCATGACAAGTTGTTATCACATGGGACTATGAGGGTTCCATTATAAGTTCCATACTTTGTATTTTTACATTTGTCCCACTGCATCTGATTTGGGAGTACAATGTCTGTCAATATCTGTATGTTATTATGTAAGTCCACACCCCTCCGCCCTCACTTGATATAATAGTTAATGTTAATAAAAGATAACGAATAACACACTTGACTTGTAGGTATATGACATTACGAGTTTTAACTTTTAACTCTGGCTCCCTTTGCTTAGTAGTCAGTCTCCAGTCTTTTAACGTTTGAGTTAGAGAGAAGGGGGTATATAATTTTAATATTACATAAACTCCTAACTTGCATTTCATATCAACTAATTTCAATTATATATTTTTTAACTACTCTCCCTCTCAATTTCAACTTTGGTCAGACTTGGAGAACTCACTTCCTTCCTCGTACGAGTGAAAAAGACGGTCATTTCTTCTGACCAGTTTTAGTTAAATCAAGAAAATTATAATATAAGTGGAGGAATTATTTTTGACAAAAGATTTCTCAACAAATTTATCTGAGGTAATGTTTCCTTTAAATTTAAATTAACATTTACTAAATTTGTGCAGAGGTCAATGTTTATTTCTAAGAAGTTTTTTTTATTGGGAAAACAATTTGTAGCAAGTAACAATTATTGATGTTAAAAGAAATATCAAGAGAAATTATTTCGTGTTGTGTAAATTTATTGAACTAGAATTTACTTACAGTAGAATCCTTGTTCTAATTTCGAATAATAATAAAAAACTTTTTTTATTACTCATATTAGTGTTAATATTAGTTTAACTATTGTCTTTAAACTTGACGTTTGACGTTGTGACATAATAATAAACAAGGGATGGTGATAATTTGAAAATATTTGTCTTTTTAAAAGATGACTGGACGGCATGAAGGGGAGTCTTTGCGTCCCCTTAAATTGACAGTGGTGGGAGATGGAACTGTGGGTAAGGTCAATCAATTTTTAAAGGCCAATTTTCAGTGTTAATTGTAATATTTAAATGACATTTTTATTTTAGGAAAAACATGTCTTCTCATTGCATACACAGCTAATTCCTTCCCCGAGGAACATGTTCCAACTGTGTAAGATATTTTGATGAATTATTGATTTCAATAAATAATTTTTAATCATTAATTAATTAATTTTAGATTCGACAATTTTGCCAAGAATGTGACAGTAGATGGTGTAGAATTTAATCTTGTTCTTTGGGTAAGTTTTAAATTGAAAATGAGTTGTTGGGATTATTTTAATTTATTTTAATTTCAATTAAAAGGACACGGCAGGACAAGAGGAGTATGAAAAATTACGTCCTTTAGCATATCCTAAGGTTAGAATTAAATTTAAATTAAATAATATTGTAGGTCAAATTCTTAGTGTAATTTTTGTTTGTACAGACTGACTGTTTCATAATATGCTACGCTGTGGATAACAAAGCATCATATGAAAATGTTGAAACAAAATGGATGCCAGAGGTATTAAATTATTTAATTTGAACAAAATGATCTTATTTTTTTAAAAAATTAATTCTGAAATAGTTAAGGCATCATTGTCCAAAATCTGCTATTGTTCTGGTCGGTAAGTTTTTCAAAAAAAAGAGAAGATTTTAACTGGAGAGGCCTCAATGTTAAATGAGATTTGTCTTTGTTGTTTGAAGCGACTAAATCAGATCTAAGAGGGCAGGTGTCGCAGCCAATAACAGAGCAAGATGGAAAGAAACTGAAATCAAGAATAAAGGCCAATGCATTTATTCCCTGTAGTGCCAAGGTATATTTTATATTTAATTTATATATAAATAAATTAAGGGTACTTTATAGTAACTTCCTGCTTCACTCTTCAGTTTCTTTAACTTAAAATGCTTTACAATTTTTTGATGTTTATATCGACATTATTTTAATTGCTAAATGTTTACTTTATATGTACCAAGACCATGGAAGGAATTGAAGACGTCTTTAATGAATGTGTCCGATCTGTCATGAGACAGAAAAACAATAAAAATAAATTCTGTCCACTATTGTAAACTCCCTACATTTTTTAATTTATGAGATTGTAATCTGCCTGGAATGAAGATGAAGATTTTTTGCAACTTTTTCTTCATCTTATAAATATATTTTTGCAAAGATACACAAAAAAACTTTTTTTTAAAAAAAATACTGTAACTGTCATTTACTGTATGCTGTGTATTTATCAAGAAAAATGTATTTAAGTATGATTCTCTCAGTTAAATATGAGTAACAATTAATTTATTGTTGTGCACTAAAATGTTTCAAAACTTGTACAAAATCCTCGTCTGACTGTTTTGTTGTTATTATTAAAGTAAAGGGAAAATTTATTTGAGTAAAAGGCTTTTTCTATAAAATTTATGACACTAAAAATAGCCTTTAAAATAATTAATTGTAGTATTTTAGTTGACTTTGATAATAAAAATGGTATGAATTTAATGATAATTCATACTTTTTAATTTTCATCATTATTTTATTTAATATCAGTAATTATAACAATTTGATTGAAAAGCAAAATGAAAATAGTCAAGGTAATTATTAATTCTTTCATGTCTCTCTAATTTAATTGTCACTTTATTATGCAAAGCAGTACGTGGTTACTATTTTTAATTGGTGGATACCTGTAATTTTGAAAAAATAAGTATCAGTCATTTTTATCCAGTTTTTCATGTCACCAGCTCAATATTTTATTTTGATTTCATTCCTTCGAGAAATTGTCCTTGGCTAAAACAGGGAAAAAATGGTAATTCATGTGACCCAGGTCAATATGGATTCATAAAATCCTTTTATAGATTCGCCTCAACAATTCTCCATTCCCATGCTTGTCTTTATGTTTTGTGACAAGGCTTAGTCAAAATTGTATCATTTTTATTGGACATGAATTTGTAGGGGAGGATTTGACTGTAAATGTGTAAAATGTTACAGAGAAAAAGAGACTCTCTTTTTCTCTGGACTCTTGTTAAAAGAAGGTCACTTGACCGTTCTAGAAGAGTCCCTTAAAAATTTGAATGAATTTACTCATGGAAAAAAGGGTGAAAAGGGAAAAAAAGGAGGAGGAGGATCTCAGGAGAAGACTGTCTTTGTGACTTAAGCCTTGACTTGGTACGACAGTTGAGATGTTGTATAACATCACAAGTGGAGAATGGAGAAGGAGATGGATGTAAATTCATTACCTTGTGACAGACTTTCTTCTTTTATATAAGAGAATCATCATATATCTAGTCCGGCATAGGCAACGAGTCGACACAAAATTCTCTTTTTTTTGCAAATTTTGATTATGAGATGGACGGACATGAATGGAAAGAGTATGGAGGCCATGTTTAAAAGTGGAAAAAGTCATTTCACTAACCAATTATTTCTTTGAGTATGGGCTATGAAGTATAGTTACTTACATTTAATAAATTTTTCGGAAACAAACTAAAACTACTAGACATAAATGTTAAAGGTTTAAATTGAAATTTTTATTAAATACATTTCAAAGTATTCAGTGTTACATTATTCATGAATTCTATACACAGCAACGACAGTGTGGTGGTTTTGAAAAATGGCAGCATCTTGTCTCATAAGGGCAGCATTGACATGCACACGGATATTGGCACCTCCAGCCATCGCACTTGGCCACAATTTCTCCTGTTCCCGTCTAAATAAATAAAAAATATTTATACAAATAATAATTTTTTTGGATAAAAACATACCTTATTTGTTGCTAATGCTATCGCATTTTCCTCCTCGCTTTGATGAGTCTAATTGTAAGAATTAAAAGTTAATTGAGTAACAAACACTTTTATGTGTGTCACTTGACACTTTATTACCTTCTCAAGGGAAGAAAGGAGGATGACCAAGAGTACGAAGACTTTTCCGATGACCATTGTTTTTCCGGTTATTTTAATTTACAAGATAAGAAGCGATGGGCTGAAGAGTAGAAGAGGTTGACGAGAAAGATAAAAATTGAGGAAAAATGTTCGGGATTTTATACGAAATTTATCCTTATGCTCTACAATGAAACTAATTGCAATACAGATTTGCACCTGGAACATTAAATTAATGACATGTCATAAAAATCTGAACGGGCCAAATGGAGCGATTCTTAGAATGAATTTGGAGTACTTAAATTTGCAAACAATTTATTCATAAAAACTGTTATCATAAAAACTCCGCTCAACAATATTTTGTCTACAAAATTCAACTCGTATCATTTTAAACTGAATGTAAAATGTGGCAGCACTAAAATATCTGGACTAACTTTAAATATTAAGCACAATTTTTAATGTTCGACCAATGCAATGATCGACCCCGGTTCTATCGAATAGGGCAAATGTCAATGCACACTCTCTCTTCAGGATTTTCAGACATTGAGAAATGACTATTAAGACCACATTTACAGGTTAAGTGAAGTTTGTTCACCAAACTTTATAGTTGAAGTGCGAAGACTGTCTCATAAATATTTATTTTAAGCAAAATTAAGCACAATAAACTCTCGTCAGTTATATTTGTTTATGCACTTTTATGTCGGCTTATAAAATAAATTTATTTGAAATATGTTGAAATAAATACTATACAAAAAATTACAAATATTAGGAGAATTAAAATTCAAGATGTGGTTCACGTCAAGTACATAGTATGTGTTAAAGTTATATAGAGTGAAAATTCGAAAAAATGATTTTTCCTATAATTCCCAGTTCTGCCAGTTAAAAAAACCCATAAAATTAACCCTAATGTCGCAAAGTATGCAAACTCGGCACATTGAGTTCATGCTGTCAATCAGATTTTGGATAGGTATCTACCCGTTTTCACAAAAAGAAAATTTCATCTTGATAGCCCTTGGAAGGAATTATAGAAAAAAAGAATAAAAAAAGACAACATGGAAGATGAATCAGGTTGATAGTATTTATTTTGACAATCTGTATTTTATCTGAATCCTCTTTACAGATGTTCCCTCACTTGAAAATATTATGATTATTATGCACATCGTTTTCAAGAAAAATTCGGTCACAATAAGGAAATCAAGGAAGAACATGGAGATATTTTAATTGTTCTTGCTGTCTTGAATGATAAACTTTAAACTTGAAAGTAATTGATTCCAATAACAAGAGGAGAATCATGGCCAAAAAATTAGTGAATTTTATTTAACAAATTATTGCATACATTATTTCTTTGGTGAACGAGGAAATAAAGCAAGTAAATTCTGGTTTCTATTTCTGCACTCATTTCATTTATGCCTAATATAAAGTTTGAAAGTTTGAAACAAATTATGTACTTACCCTACAAACATGCCGACCAAGCTTTACGACTAAATAGTGTAACTTTTCAGATTAGTGTGTAAACTTGTTCCTTGACCTTATATAAAGGTACTGTGTTGACCAGTTTTTTGTTGAGGGCCCTGTGACCCGAAATATTTGACCTTTTTGGTGGTGTAAAAAGGTATGGGATTTTGGTCGACATGGTTTTTTTAAATTTAATGCATGAGAAACATTCCTTTTACTCTTAAATGAAGGTTGGAAAAGGAATTATTCGAAAAAATGAAAAATGATCAAATTATACAAACTTGTGTGAAATGGGAATTTGGTTGACTCTTGGTCGCGGTGTACATTGGTGTAAATGTAGTCGATGGTGCAACCGGGTAAAAAAAATTTGGTGTAAATGCCGTGCATGTTCTACCAAAAAAATAATTTTATGCTGATGATTTTATTATGCTTAATTATGATGAATAAAAGTGATATAAATGATATATAATAATTATGTTGAAAATAAGTAGGCAAAATTTTTTTTGGGGATGAGTAAATTTGAAGTTCATTATATTTTTAAACTCAGGAAATAATTATTGGAATGGTGTACAGAATTCATTCAGCTTATACATTTAATTGTTTATATGTAAAGACTTGTTTTTTCTTGTGATCATGAGTTGATACATATAAAAATCTTAATTAAAAATTAAAAATCATTAATGCTTTGTCCAATGGGATCCTCAACTGACCTGACCTCTGGAGTATTTTCAACTATCTCAAATCTGAAGGAATTTCTTATACGACCCTCTTCATCTTAATTTGATTTGATTTGTTGACAACTTCGACATCCACCACCATACTCTCTTCTTCCTGTTGATTGTTTTCATTTCCGGACATATTAAAATATTCAAAAGTTACTCGCCCAAGAGCGTGCAACCCTCAATTTTTTTTAAAAAATCAGGATGAAAAAAATCAATACAACGACGAATAAAATCTGCAAAATCAAAAAAAGAAAGAATTAAAATTTTGGCAATGGACATAAAATAAATTGAGCAATTGTTTTTGGTGAAATTAAAATTGGTTCAAATTAATTCTTCCTGTTTTTTCTTGTAATAATGGGAAGAATTAATTTGGAT
>JAQIVZ010002977.1:0-16702 GCA_034700945.1 Arrhopalites spinosus | reverse complement strand
TCTTTTAACATGTCGAAACTAGGGAAATAGTGCTCTCATAAGAAACCATGTAGACTGACAATTGGACACACTGTATAGTGTCTAGGCTCCGCCTCTAAATCCTGCAACTTTTTCAATTGAGAAGCTTGGTGCAAGAAGTTACGCTGTTTTTTTTGTATTTTTTTCGGCGGGTAGTTTCCCTTGATTTCCAACGCGCGACTTCATTGAATTCAAATTTCTTAGAAACTTGAATTCAGAATTTTATTTTTATTTTTGTTTAAAAAATAGAATGTATTCTCTTTTTGTTATCGTTGTCAACATTCAAATATGAATGTAAACCTAGTAGTGTTTGAATTGAATTGAGAAGAAAAAGATGCACACAATGGAATTCAGCTAATTGGTAAACAACGATTAATTCATTTTGACATTTTGATTTGAAGTTTCATTATTCTTCTCCTCTCGTCTCTTAAATGTCACTTGTTATTTAATTACAGGATCTTCTAGTCATTATCGTTTGAGATACAGCCTTGTTGAACTTTTTCGGTCTAAAATCTAAATGTAAGAGCAAGTTTAATCATCATCATTTAAAAATGTAATATATTTTTTTAACGTGCACAAGTTCAATTTTTTTAAGGAAAAAATTTGAACCGTATGCTTGTATGTGTCTTAAATATGTTGAAGAATGCTGTGGACTTTTAAATAACAATTAAAAGTACACTTTCTTAACTGGAATTCAAGGACCGAAACCTTTAAGTGGGTTGAAGAAAGAGAAGAAATTTGAGGAGGGTCATTCCATTAAAAATATAAAGAGTAATATTTTCTTTTTTTAACTTAATAATCGTCTACAATATTACACCAATACCTATATATATGTTGGTAATGATTATTATTATTATTTCTCTTCAAATAATATCTTGTTATATATCCTAATGCAGCTTTAACGAGCTTGGAGATTGTCAATGTGTTCTCTTGTTCAATATCGAACTATTTTGTCTATAACGAACTGGTCCATTATTTGGACTTCAAAGTCTCGTCATCCAAGGTAATCACGTAAGATTCACTATTGGGTATTGATTTTGAAAGCTTAATCTAAACACAATGAACATAATGATCATGATAATTAATAATAATATTTAATATTTGATTTTACAGTTCTCACCAAATGCCATCGACTGAATAGAGACTGTACATTTAATTAATTCGGTTAAAATTCTAATTAATATAATTATTTTATACAAAGTTTCTAACACGACGTGCGTCATGCCTCAAAATTTAAATATTAAATTCATAGTTTTTAAAAATAATCTGTCAAAACAGTTTGAATTTAAATCAATACAAAATTAAAGAGGACCAAAAATGACAAGATTTTAATTGTGTTTCCGTTTCGATTTTTTTGATTTAGCACATTTAAGTTGGTCGTCGTACCGCTTCTTGTCAGCAATACTCCTTTGAACAAAACACAACCTTTTTGAATCTTCCATCTCCTTGTGATTTAATTAAAAATGATCAAAGTATAAATTATCTTGTAGTTGGATAAAATAAATGGTAAATTTAGTTACTTTTTTGACAATATTAAATACATGACAAGAATTTTCAACTTGAACTTACCGTCCAAACCCTCGCACAGATCTGGACTAGTAATCGAAATTCAATATTCATATTCGAACCTTGAGTCATACAATGATCAACAAACAATTTGTAGGGACTACTCCATGACATTGGCTTTGATGTTAAATTCGCCGTACCAGGATTTTTAGCAGTTGTACTCTCGTACAAGGACAGGTAGAAAATACAAGAATCTTGTAAGTTGACCGTTTCTAGAAGATGACGTACATTTTTCAATTTAGTTGGTTTAATCGATTTGTAGTACTCGTAGGCATTCTTAGCATCTTCAATACATTGAGTGAGTTTGATTGGAGTTGTTGTAGATTTCAGTAGCTTGTAATCTTGCCGAACACTCCCAGATTGGGGAGCTGAGTAAGATTGTGGGTTTTTGCCATTCTCAAAGGTCACTTCTCTAATCGTTGATATTCCAGGCTCCTTTTGAAGAACTGAAGCAAGGCTGAACTTGTAGTTTTTGACGTTGACAATTCGAGTACCATCATGAATAAGATCATCTGTAAGAGGATGCTCAACATACACCACTTGAAAGGGTTTGACATGTTGAGCTTCCCGAATAATTCTAACAACTTCAGAGGGCAATGTGATTTTCTCATGACGACGTTGAAGAATTTCAATTATTCCAAAAACACTGTCAATAGGCATTCTAGAGTGGCCTGGTAATGGGAAAATTACGACAATGTTGTCAAATCGTGTGCTAGCTAGATACTGCAGAAATCCAAATACAAATTGATTTTTATTCTGGCCGTAGTTGTTGTCCATAAAGAGTCTCAGTTTCTTCACACCAGCAGGTATCACATTGACAACATACCATGCAAGACATGATATCACTTCCTTACATCCTACAATCAAAATAAAAAATAAAAATTGAAATCAATAAAAGTTAAAAATCTATAATCATAAAATTATCACGATTTCTCAGTCATTATGTAAATACATTTAATTTAATGCAACAATCTTACCTTTTGCGGCAAAATGCTCCGAATACGGGAAAATGTGAGCCTGACCAGTTTGTAGGTGCACAATTCCGAAAACATTGACCCAAAGTTGACTTAAAAAAAATTCATCTTGAATTCTTGTGAGGGGCAGAGGAATATTTTGCTTAAAATCCAAGGCAATTGACCATTCATTTGTCAACAATCGAACACTATTTATTTGTTGTTGAAACACGATCGCTTCATGATGATGATCCTCCAATGCTTTCAAAAGCACAGCTATTTTATTTGGTTCTACCCGACGTTGTGACTGAGCCACTTGATAATTTTTGAACAGTCTATCACACGTGTTACAAATGTCGATTCGAGGAGTTCCATTTTTTATATTAAATTTGGTGTTAAAAATGAAACGAAAAAATGACAATTTTATATCTCCATTACTAATATCTTGATTTTCATCGCGAAACTTTTTATACAAAAATGGAACAGTCCAGTGTGACTCTACGTATTTTCTATTTCGATTTCTTTGCTGACTGTAGTGGCTTTTTCGGGTTGGCAATTTGGTGAAGAATTGTCTAACTCTGTTTACAAACTCGTCATCAACATGGTGGTGATGATCGTGCTTGCCTCTACCGTCTTGAATGGTGAAATTAAAATTTTGTACCTACACAAAGTTATAATCAAACAAATGTTTAAAAGTTCAAAACTTAGTTTTAAAATTAGTTCAAATGAGTCTTAGTACAAATAATAAATATTTAAGTACCTTTCTCATGAGTCTGGATCGTTGAATCCCATACATTCCGAGCCAAAATGTTTGGCAAACCTCGATAGTTCCAGTCTGTAACTTCACCACGTATTTAAACTTTTTCTGACTCTTCCCATTTTTGTCGTGGGAAATACTAGATACTTCGACCCTTCCTTGAAGATAAGAATTTTGTATTGAGTGGTCAACGAGCTCATGGAATTTTATATACTCTTTCTGAAAATCTTCAATCGTCAACTTTGACAAACACTTGCATCTACAATTTTCAATTCGTTGCACCTGAGGAATGCCAACATTTCCCGTCGTTTTTGTGTACTCTTTCCCTAAAAAATAACAACAATAAATAATATTGTAGCAAATTGTTAATTATTTTAATTTGAAAATAACGGCATCATCATCATAAAAATATGTGTGTACAAGTCAACAATTCATTGAACAAGTTAATTGCATGCTCTCAATCAACGTCAAATTTCCATAATAACAGTAAAAATTAAAAAGTATGTCAATTTATTTCATGAAATTCCTCCCAAAACTCAAAAAAGTTACAAAATTGGTCAAGTATAAAAATACCTTGCATTTTCAATCTCTTGTTAGCATTCTTTTTCCATTGGGATTCATTCCGAGATCTTTTCCTTGATTTCTGAGTTTCAGAGAACACACCCACTTGTTGAAGATGAATGACTCGATCGTCCAACACGCTCTCCATTTTTTCTGTTGAAACAATTATTTTATAATAAAACGACAAATAAAACGCTCAAAAACCTGCTGGAAAAATCACAAAAAAATTGTAAAAGCAAAATGAATAAATAAAAGTTTCACCTCAACAATTAAAGTAATAGTGTTTGAAGGCATCACACAATCCAAGTCAATCCCAGTCACAATAAAAACATTACAAACAAAAAACGTGATTTTTATTATTATTTGAATTAAACCGAGTCGCGCGTTGAAAATCAACGTAAACTACCGGCGAAAAAAAATACAAGAAAAACAGCGTAACTTCTTCCACCAAGCCTCTCAATTATACCTCGACAGTGTTGGTATTTTGTCCGTCCAAAATGAAATTAACTGTCCAGTAGACAAAACGTCCAAAACGTCCAAAACGAAATTAACTGTCCAGTGGACAAAACGTCCAAAATGGACAAAAGTCTATAGAGCGGACGTCAAAGGCTCACATCAATTTTAAAAGCATTAGTATTTTTGTTGATAAGTGAGTTTTCAACTTCAAAATTGGTAGAGTAATAGATTTTGTTGCACTCTACCACAGAAAATAGTCAGAAAAATTTCTTGACCTCGCAGTTGACCTTCAAAATGAAGTGACCTCTGGTAAAGACCTATCGCAGATTAAAAATTGGAAAAAATACAAAATTGGACGAAGAAGTGTAAGCTACGACTTTGTCTTTTGGATTATTGCAGAAAGTTGACTCTATTGACCTTTACAAGACGTCAAAAATACTTTTGTCTGTCCATTTTGGACGGACGGACAAAACGTCCTGCCAACACTGGACCTCGAGGACGTCCCAAAAAAGTTCCACCAGCTCTTGCTTTATTGGATGTGAGTAGCCCAGCACTGAACAAACGAGGCACGTCAAAGAAACAAGGGTGCAGCATTTCTTTGTATACACATTTTTGCTTCAACTTTTTTGTTTAAATTCAAGGCTCTTATTTTATGAGCTACATAATATGTGTGTTCATGCGCATTTTAGAGAATATTTTTTCTCTTCATTTAAAATAAAATACCTATTAATTGTATTTACCCAAAAATAAAGTTATCGGGGAAAAAAATATTTCCTTTATTTAAAATTATTTTCTTATAAAAAATGATGGACCACCCAATTTCTTGTTGTCAGTGCTTTGATCATCTTTAAAATCAAAAGTTAGATTTTTATTGCGATTATTTTAACAGTACAACACGAACAATTTAATTTAAACAGTTACCACAGACAATCAGCAACACTCATAATTATTTTTATTTAAATGCTAATTAAATGGTCCCACCAAATTCGTGAATTCTTAACATATCAGCACTAAGATACAATTATTTAATTATGTTCACTTATTTATGACACTTATGCATTCACAACATTTAACGACTAGCAATGAGGAGGCTGGCGATGTTGGTGAAGCAGAAATGAAGAAAGTTGACGGTTGACATGCGCTCCAAAGTATAAAATCCCCCGACTTTGACTCAAACATTTGGCATTGACCCGACCTTCCTCTTGATCACCTCCCGCTTTTCTTTAACAAACCCATAATCCATCAAGGTCACCCTCATCTGAGATTTTATCTGCCCAAAATTTTGAGGGATTTGAAAAGCCTTTTCGTAAATTATGGCGAAGTAGAGGGCACAATCGGTGGCCAAAATTGAGTTGACAAGGACGAGCAAGGGGTCACTGAAAAATTCTTGGAGGATGGCAGAGACGGTGTAAAAAATAGAGACGGAAATGCACGCAATTTTGACAGGAAGATCCTGTACGCGTGGAAATGATTAAACATTTTAATTACCAGCCACAAATTTTGTAGGTCCCTCAACATATCCGTCACCAAATTCTTGAAGATTCTCTTTTCCGGGCTTCTTCAATACAAGTTTTTTTTAATTGTGATTTGTTTAATTAATTTTGGGAACGTACCTGAGACGGAGTGTCATGTTGTAGCACGTAATTTTATTAATGTGTAGGGATGTTCGAATGACTATTTAATTAAATGTTTTATTGGCTATGATTTATAAACAGCACAAAAGGATTTTATTGCTTTGACGACGTATAAGTACAATACAGATAAGAATAAGATAGAGAGAAGTGTAAGACAAGACGATTCAAACGAGACTGCCATTCCTTTACCCTTTGGACCCTTGAGTCCTCCTTCTCTCTCTCATTTCATGAGTCATATGTGTATTCATGTTCAAACTTGAAAATGTCAAGTCTGAACATGAATCACTCGTTTCAGATTTCCCTCTTCCATAAAATAATTTGTCCCAAATTAATAGTACATTATTCACAAAATATACATTGAATATCCCAAATATTTTTTGTATAAAATTCATATCAAAATATATATATAACATGGATTTATAAACATTTTTTTTCTTCGGGAATATTTTGGACAAGGGAGTTAGTTGACTTGAGTTGATTCCAATTTACGGTCATGGTCGGTTGTTCCATTTGTGGACTCGATTTCTACCTGTATTAACTCAAACAAAATTTAAGAGAGAATTAGAGGTTGTATTTCATCATGACTTTAATCTCATTTCATTTTTATTTGTCATAATTTTCATTTTCTCATTATTTCCATTTTGATTTATATTGTAATTTATGCATTTCAGATAAATTGACAAATATATTTATTTTCTCTCTTATTCATTGTAAACATGATTTCAAACATATCTTGACTCGATCGGTTATAGATCATCAATTTATTAATTATTTGACTCGATCGATTATAGATCGTCAATTTATTGATTATTTGACTCGATCCATTAAAGATCATCAATTTATTAATTATTTTGTATTTCTCCAATTTAATTACGATCATTTTTATCGTTCATTAGCGTAAATTTTGGCATTAGTCAGCTCATACCTTCAACTGTATACATCTACTAGTACCCAGATGCAGATCTGATTGCAATGTAACATACACACATACATAACACAGTTGTACAAAATTTGCAAAGCTTGAAAAATTGTTACAGCATATCCTTGATTCATTTATAATTTGGCCATTTTGTTTATTCATGTTAATTTTAATTATTGCATTCATTCGTCAATGTGCAAATCATGAATTTAAATATTTTTTTGAATCTGTTATTAAGGATATTTTTAGCAAGCAAACTGACTATACCTACCCATATTCATTTTTTATTTTGGAGATTACGATTTATTTTGTTCAACTTTATGCTTTACATCTCTGTGCTCGTTCTTTTTTGCATAATTATTACTATTAAGTTAAACAGATTGTTACCTTTTTTCGCTTGTTTCTTTGACGAGAACGATGACTCCTCACTCGTTTCCGTCTCTGGCTCTTCTGCTTCGGGGAAACCACGATCCGCTCCTGATCTCCAGTCTCCTTCAGCACCGTCACCAATATGTATTCTTTGCCCATTGGTGTCTGCTTGAGGTCAAAGTCGGTGACCTTCTCGTTTATCTCTGTCTCGAACTCAACCTCAATCTCCTCGAATTTGTCTTCCGAGGATTTTATTGTTTGAGCATCACCATCCTCATCAATATCAACATCATCATTAGAGTCATTGAGATCACCGAACAACTCTAGATCGGAATCGGCATTAATTTCAAGGATGTCCATTTGTCTATAGAATCTCAATATTAATTTATGTACCATTTTTATTAGATATTGAATTGTCTTATTTACACTAGGTACATATTTTATATATTCAAACATCATATACAATTCTTGGTTTTGGATTAGTTCTCAAACTCATAGAGTAACTATGACGAGTTCGTACACTATCGCCATCTTGACTCGTATTCGTATTATTATCAATAGGAATACTTCCATCACTAGATTCATTGTGTAGATGATCATTATTACCATACATGTTATTCTCACCTTCATTATATTGTACCACATTACGACTATTAGATTTAGTTGAAATTGTAATTTCTATACTAGGTACATATAATTTATCATTCTTAATAGTCCTTGTTACAGGAATTATTTCTATATCATTATTTTTTTTGACGTGGGCATAATGTTTTGGTTTGATAGTGGATTATAAAATGTATTAGTTACTTTTTTAGACTCGTAGTAAAGTTCAATACTATCGGCCACTACTTTGAATGTATTCTTTAGTGTCTTAGACTTTAACACTCTCAATTACAAATAAATTTTCACCAGTTTGTTTAATGATTTGAAATCGTCCGTTTCTAATCATGTCAAATTTACCTCCAATAGGGTTTCGATTACAATTATAAAGTACCAAATCATTTAATTTAAATTTATGGTGTGTGTGTGTGGTATCACATTTTAATTTACGTCTTAATTTTTCATCATGTGTTTCTATTTGCCAATAATATTGCTTCTTGTGTCTCTTTCTCCCTCTCTTTTGGAGTTCTATTGTCCTCAATAGTACACACAGGCAAACAACGATCTACCGGAAATAATAATTATCTACCATACACAAGATAACTAGGAGCAAATTTAGTTGTATGATGAATTTGTGTGTTCAAAGAAAATGTAATTCTTGGTTACAGTAAATGGCATGATATATGTTCAGCACTCAATGCTTTAGCTAGTCGTTTCTTAATACTCTTATTACTATTTACTTCATTTCCATTACTTTGTGGGTGTCGCTGTGCCACTAAAATTAATTTTATGTTCGGATTTACAAAATTCTTTAAATTCAAAACCGGAAAAATGTGAACCGTTATCTGTACAAAGTGTTTTTACCCAACTATGTACATATGATGATTTCTTACAGCCTGTATTGCATGTTGACAAGTGTTTGATACACATGGGACGCAAGTAACGAATCTTAGTAGTTTGATCAATTATAGTTAAAGCATACTGATACTTACGATCAGCTAGTGGGATTGGGCCTATAAAATCTATAGCACATCTACTAAAAGCTTGACTGAATAATTTATTTATATGGTATGGTCCGTATTTAGGTTTATTACGTATATTAAGTTTTTGACAAGTATCACATGATTTGATATATTCTCTCACATCTTTAGCCATATTTTTCCAATAAAATCTATCTTTAACTAAATGCCATACTTTAAAAAATCCAGGATGTTCATTTCCTGGCATGTCATGTACTAAAGATACTACTACATATCGTAATACAAATGGAACAATAAACTTCCATAATCTTCCACCAATTTCAGTATTAGCCTGGTAAGCTATCCCATGAATGCAAAATTTTTAAAATACATACTATTATTTAATTCATCTTATTCTCCTGATGATTGTATTTTATTTATTATTCTACATATTGCGTCGTCATTTTTTTGTTCACGTCATATTTTATCCTTATTAAAATCTATATTACATGAATAGATATCTGGTTGTGTTAGTACACTTGTACTTCTCATTGCAACAGTTAAAACAGGTTTTCCGTCAATATAATCTTTATTAATTATATGTTCATCAATCTCACCACTAGTAGCAGAGGATTCCATCTTATGATCAATCATTTGTCGTATTAATCTCATTGGAAATCTACGCAATGCATCAACGTGTTTAATATTAACTCCAGGCTTATATTCTATTACATAATCATACATAACCTTGTAATTTTAATTGCCAACGCGCTAATTTACTATATGGATCTTTCAAATTTAGTAAATATTGTAAAGAAAGGTGGTCAGTCTTTACTACAAAGTTTTTACCATGAATAAATTGGCGAAAGTTTTGTAATGCATACACTACTGCTAGACATTCAATTTCAGTTACCGTATACTTTGCCTCACAGGGAGTCAAAGTTCGAGACGCGTATGCTAAAGGTCGACACGGCTCGTCATTTATAGATTGTTCAAGTATTGCACCTATTCTCACATTTGAACCATCCGTTGTGATTCTAATTTTTCCTTCCGGATGTGGATAAGCCAATATAGGTGCTTCTATTAAATTCTTTTTTAGCGTTTCAAATGAACACTCAATCTCAGTACCCAATTTATTCCCATCTATTACTTTTTCCTTCTTTAATAATTCAGTTAATGGTTTCGCAATAGTACTAAAATTTCTCGTGAAACGCCTATAATAGGAAAGTAAACATAATGCCTTTTGTACATCTTTCACACTCTTGAGTTGATTAACAGACCATGATTGTACTGCTTCTACTTTAGTTAGATCTGGTTCAACACCATCCTTTGATATCATATGACCAAGAAATTTTAATTTCTGAAATCGGAAATGACATTTACTTGGATTTAATTACACATTGTGTGCAATAAGTCTCTTAAGAACTAATTCTAGTCTTATTAAATGTTCTTCCCATGTCTGTGACCATACTATAATGTCATCTATAAATAACATTGCTATTGTCCATTTATAATTACTTAATATCTTATCTATTGCTTGTTGAAAATCTGCAGCCGAATTAATATATTCAAATGATAATTTAACACATTCATATTTACCATCAGGTGTAACAAAGGCTAATCTATATCTCGAATCAGGATGTACTTTTAATTGATGAAAAGAATTTCGAGCATCTACTGATGTAAAATAGCACGCACCGTGAAATTTATTAAATATATCCTGAATTAAAGGTAATGGATAAAAATTCTTTGTAACTTGCTTGTTAAGTCATCTCAAGTCTATACACATTCTAAATGATCCATCTTTGGAACTGTTACACATGAAGCTGCATAAGACGTTGATTTTTGAACAACTCCTGTTCTTAAATCTTTCTCACATTGTGCTCTAAATATTTCTCTCTTTAAAAGAAGCCTTGTAGGGAGGTATAGCCACAGGAGGATGGTCTCCATTGTGAACTCTCACCTCTACTCCTTTAATTGTACCAACTTCATCATCAGTAAACGTAAATGCTTCTTTGTTATTATTAATTAATGTCATTATATCTTTCCTTTGTTTACCATCCAAGTCATTTCCAAATTTAAATACTTTAAATTGTTCTGCTGATAACTCTGAGATAGGTTGAACATTGTCCACATTCACAGATTTATTTTGGTATACTTTTCCGTTTGACTTTTCCGTTTGGTATTTATACAATTAACCATTCGACTCTCTTCAACATTGTGATCTAATGATATAATATCCATACATTCATGTGTATAACCCAAAAGTACTAGTTTAAGTATACATACCATTTCATCAGTAATATTAATTACATATACAGTAATTCTACCATCAGTTAAATCAGTTACAGTATTCAATAATTTAATTTTATATTTAAATTCAATATTAGTATTTCCTTCGACAATTACGTTCTTTATATCCTTAGATTGCTTGTTTGCATTGGCATAATTAGTAGATAAAATTATTCAGTCCATTCATTAGGCATAATTTCATGTGGTCTAGTAGGATACATAGCCAGTACTCTCTCGATTGTATCCTCATTACATACGGTTGTATTCTCATTATTTATATTTCTAATTTGCTCAACTTTCTTTGAAACTTTCTCCTCATAGTTGATATCATCCTTAGAGTTTACTACAATCTTAGCTAAACCACATAAAATATTTACAGAATATCTACTAAGAAAATCCATACCCAATACCATATCACTTGATGATTGTGGAATAATAGCAAATGAGAAATTAAATCTTTCATTATTTATATAAAATGATGCTCTTAGTACTGTATTTACATGATATCCATTTCTTGGATCAACAGCTGTTGTAACTAGAAATTCTTTACATTCCTCAATAATACAATCAGGATTGTTAGTACTCAAACCAGCTGCAATCGCAGAATAGACTGAACATATAGTACTACCAGAATCTACCAGTGCATGTATATCCTTAAAATTATTAAATTGGATTAATTGAAAAACTTCCTTATGTACATTATTTTCATTCAAATATCTACATTGTTCCACCAGTTGATCATTCTGTACTATTAACTCTTTCTTCTCATATTCTATTTTCAGTCCTTTAATCATTTCACTACCATTGTAATAATTCTGCAATTTTTACACATAGTTTGTACATACTCACATTCGATGACATACTTTAATATATGTACTCATTATTAAATTTTGTAGTATGAAACCAATTTTTTAATTTCTCTGTTTTATCGGTCATTCTAGGTATCTTTGCAAAATTTTCTATCAATTGAATCGTCAGTGTCATATAGTCAGGGTGAATTATCTCTCTTTCTCTTTCCCGATGATGACGAATCTTTGATCATTTTATTTCCACTTGGTAATGAATCTACAAATCCTTTCAACTCTCTCATAAATTGATTACGGTCATAACCATTATTATGATTATTATTATTACTACCATTATTATTTTGGTTGTTGTATCCACCTTGGTTATTGTACCCATACTTATTATTATAATAATTCAGATCAAAATTTGTTCTTTGGTATCCTCTTCTATGGTAACCACTGCGGCCATTGCCACCACGGTTTCTTCCATTATAACCACCACGACTTTCTCCTTTCTCATCATGATGATTATTACCATCGTTATAACTATTATAATATTGATTATTTTGTTTTCCACCTTGGTTTCCTTTATTTTTCCAATAAGGTTTTTTACCTTCCCCTCTATTGTTATTATTAGTATAGTCATTACCATTATCTTTCATTTCTCGGATTTGTTCAGATGGTTGTACAGTGGCAGGAATCGTACTATTAGTCTTAGTAGACTGGGTAGTTAACTCAACTGCTCGCAGACCTGTACATATTGATTGTACGGCAGCGACAAATTCAGCTTTTGTAAAATGAATTAAACCCAATAGTTTACTTTGTACTTCTATAGGTAACTTAGATTTTACTCCTTCAATAATAGCAAGTTCACTCTCTATTCCATTAGCATCAACAAATAATTTAACAATTCGTAAAAATTATGCTGGATCATTTTTAATATCAAATTTCATTAGAGATATTTGACCAATCGCATGATTTTTCATTGATATGTCACTGAAATAAGCTTTAAAGTCATCACAGAATGTATTCCATATTTCTTCAAAATTAGTATTTTTTTCTCTTCTCTTCATATCCATATTACCTTCATATGAGTGAAACCAATATTTTACTTTATTACTAGATGATGCTTCCATAATTTGGCCTAATACCGATAACACATTCTCATATGTTAATGACAATTTACTCTTATCTACCAGCTTTAATACCCACTCTTTGACAGAAGTTACACCATTATAAGATGTAATTAATTTAAAAAATCTCATTAAATTGTCAGCTAAATATCTAGCATTTTTTGCTTGATTAGCGTGCTGTTCAAGCTCGGCAATACGTGCTATTAATCTAGCATTGGCATTAGCCATGATGATTATCTGTAATATAATTAAAAGTATATTTTGTATTTTTTTAATATATTCACTATTGTTGTGTATTGTTATTCTAATAACGTCTGTGTGTATAGTACAGTATATACTGGATACCTACATGTGTGATTTATTATTTATTTTTTGCTTGTACTATATTCTTCCTTATACATATATTACCTTTATATATGTACTGTCTAATTTACCATATACATATACCATATACACATAAAATGAAATCTTGTAATTATAATCTTTTACTGTAATGTATTATTCCAAGATTTATTGAAAATTGTTTGTAAAATTGTAAAAAGAATCTCAAGTACTCTAGCAAGTATGTAAAATAAGGTACTCCAAAGTTATTTTATTTTTGTGTGATTTAGAATTTATTATTCATACAATATTTAATTTAACCAGTATAGCTCACTAATACACTGTGTAGTGTATATATTATTATTTGTTCTCTAATATATTATAATAATTTGAATTTTGAATATTATTTACTTTTACTCTCTTTGTATGTATACAAGAAAACTAAATTTTCACTTTTAGTTACTTTCACTTTCTTGCTTTCACTTTCAATTTATTAATAATTGGAAAATTTAATTTAACTCACTCTCACTCTCTCTCCATTTGTATCTCACTATACATATTTATCAATTAGGTATCTCTATTATAATTGTCATACATGTAGTAATACTCTTATACAGCTAAATAAGTACTTATTTATTATATAGTATTGTATAGGACTAATGATTAAACAGGGTGTTCATAATCTCTATTCAATCGCACAGGGAATTTTTATTCCCGGGGAGGAGACTAATATTTATTTTAAAATGTTTTTATTTTATTTTTATTATTATTTATTTCTAGAGTGTTCAAAGTCTTAATTCAATCACACAGGAAATATACTCCAAAGGGAAGAGAATAATATATATTTTTGAAATATTTTTTATAATATATTTCTACAGGGTGTTCAAATTTTCTCTCAAAAAAATTACTAGTGTCATAAAATAAAGTTTAATTCGCTCTATTAAAATATTTTTATCTATTTTATGTTGGTTGTATATCTATAATTATAGTTATATTTAAATAGAACTATTAATTTTAACATGCACACATGTATACTTTACCACTAGAGAGATGGTCGTCAAGAGATCCTTCTTCTACTGAAAATTTTTCCAAATGACTGCAAATGACTCATATTCTAGTCACTAGGTGGCTCTTCACTTCACTTTGTCCCTTAAGGAATCGCGTGGTGCCTTGCCGTGGACTTGGCGGCAAGGGAAGCGTCACTTGAGTCACAACAAAACGTCACTTGTACGTTGAGAGAGAGAGAGAAACAAAATTTAATCAGTTTTTTTAAAAATATTTTCTCGTCCCTTATAAAACGTTACTAATCACTTTTTATAGATCACAATTCAATTAATTTATTTCTTCTTTTTCTCCTCCTGGAGAAAATTCCACTGGAATTTTAATTTAATTGTACTTCAGACCGTCCTTATCTCCACCAAAAATGTAGCACGTAATTTTATTAATGTGTAGGGATGTTCGAATGACTATTTAATTAAATGTTTAATTGACTATGATTTATAAACTGCACAAAAGGATTTTATTGCTTTGACGACGTATAAGTACAATACAGATAAGAATAAGATAGAGAGAAGTGTAAGACAAGACGACTCAAACGAGACTGCCATTCCTTTACGCTTTGGACCCTTGAGTCCCCCCTCTCTCTCTCATTTCATGAGTCATATGTGTATTCATGTTCAAACTTGAAAATGTCAAGTCTGAACATGAACAACTCGTTTCAATGTCAAGATCTGCCTCCTCCAATTTCTCAAAAAAGAGAAGCTGGGTGAGGAAATTTAAGTACCTACAAATGACCAAAAATATAATACAGTAGACATCAAGTAGAAGGAGACCGTAAAAAGTGTGGGAATTTTGAAGGGATGAGGGCAGAGACGAAAATAGAAACATCTTCCGGGTCTGGTCCAGCTCCAAAAAAATTGTCACCCCAAAAGCCGTGATGCTTAATAGAAACGGTAGAGTCAAAGTGAGGAGCTCGTGTCGGGAATATTTGAAAATCCCGCTTCTGCGAACTGCACCAAACAAACCAATTAATTTACCTGAAGTTTTCTACATTTGCCATTGTGTCAGAGCGTACCTTTTGTTGGAGAATTTTGAAAGAGGAAATTGAAAATGGTGACATTTATTACACTTCCTTTCATGAACAAAATAAAAGTGGCGATCATATTGGCCATATTGGCAGCCACCATTGTCATGTGAATTGGGAAATGTTGTCTGACGAATAAATGAGGCATGAAAATGGTCTGGATGAACCGAATTGTGATGTAGAACCAGTACGAGATGGCTATAAAATATTGACAATACCACCCAAATTTTCTCCATTTGTTTTCAACTTTTTTTAATAGTGCCAGTGAGAAGATTGATTCTTATTGGGAGGAAATTTAAACGGGAGGCCCAGTGAAGGGCAAGGAAATTAAACTGATTCTCTTCCCGTGTCAACATTTCAAATAAAGTGAACAATGGATAGATGTGGATTTTTCAAATGCACCAAAATTTTGAGAATTCTTTTAGTAAAATAGTTTGAAATAAAGGACTGCGTCGTTTATGGCGCCAGTAGAAAATTAAATAATGATTTGATTATTATGCCTTTGAGTTTTAAGCAAAAGCAAGAAAATGATGGACATTTTTCAATAATATTGAACTCGGCTTCACCCAAATTTTGTTCTTAAAATAATTTTAGAAAAAGTAATAACTCACTGCTTAGCATTTTCGTGCAAAATGAATGAATAATTTTCATTTAATTTTAGGTGTATTCCAATTTGTTTTACTTAAATTTAAGGTCACTTGCAGAGTGGCCAACACGTGGGGGTTAAATGCTGTCGTCAATTTTATTTTTAGAGTTTTCTATTCCCTGCCTTTGTGGTTGAAATTGAAGTTTAATTGTGTACCACCAACTCCATTTTGAGTTTTGTATGATTTTTTCACACATTTTTTTTGCTCTAATATAATTAATTTAAAGCTTTTACGCAGTTCACTTTTTTTGCTAAAACTAAAAACTATGAGCGAAAAATTTGGGATGGTTTTTTTCGGGTTGAAATGATTTTTTTAGAAATGCGGACGGTGCATTGATCGACTCCGTGAATTTTTGGTTCAGGAAAAAAAGTAGAGAACACAGGAAAATATGAATGTTGAACAGCAAACAGGAAATACATGGTCAGAAAAAATGAAAATTGTCCAGGAAAATAGCGCTTATCGGATTATCCAGGAAAAAGAATTCAATAATTATATTTATCGGTCAGGATAAATGGATAATGTTAAGAGAGTAAAGTTGGCGGCCAGCGTCCCGGTCGCCAGAGGGTGTGAAGCAGGGTTCGCCCTCCGGGAGAAATTGTGAACCTCCCAGTGGGAGAAATTGTGTATCTCCCACCCGAATTTTTACCGG
>JAQIVZ010002976.1:0-16715 GCA_034700945.1 Arrhopalites spinosus | reverse complement strand
AGACGTGGGTATTTGGGGGTATCAGCCGCCTCACCAAAAGAGCTTTTGCCTGTCGTATACCCGACAAAAAGCGCCAAACTCTTGATCCCATTATGCGCGCTAAAATTGCACCCAACACCTTTGTCATGTCCGACGAGCTACGGTCGTATACGGGGTGTCACAACCGTTTGGGGTTTAAGGGTCACGCCGCTGTGAATCACAGTGAGGAGTATGTCCGAAGACACACTGCTGTGATCCCCCTTGTAAATCCAGCGCTTGGGAGGCGCATAGGTCACTCCAACTTTTTTCGCGTGAAGGTGCATGATAACACCTCGGAAAGAGCGTGGAGGGACTTAAAGGCCGACCTGCGTACATGCAATGCTGTGGGTCATGTAGAGCAATACATTGCGGCTTGGATATACAAGCGCAATGAACTGTGTCCAATTAGGGAAAGAGGACGAAAGCTTCTAAGGTTTTTAAAAACTGTTCGTCACATTTATCCTGGTACGGGTCAAGAAGGGATGAAGGCTGTAGGATGTGTCTACGACGACTGTCTTTAAGAGGAAAGATGCATTGACTACATTGGCATTAACATTATTGGCATTGACAACATGGGCATTGACAACATGGGCATTAACTACATGGGCATTGACAATGTGTAGTCCCATAATGTAGAACCCAACCCTTGATAATATAATATTTTTTGTGTGTCTTGTATTTTGACGTGTTCTTCTTCTTGTTTGTTGGCTGGAAATTGTCATGCAAAAAAAAGAGAGCAATAAGGAAAGACAGATGATCTTGACTGTACAGGTCGTGATTCATCGTAAATCACACTTTGTAAACTGTTACAGATATCATTTTTTAAAATAATTCGACGTCTTTCATGTACATTTCGTCTGGTCGTGACTTGGGGTTAAGTTCTCATAAAAACAAGTCATAATACAAGTATGACAATTAAAATTAGAAAGTCATTTATTTCTTGTTGAGAACAGAGGAAAAAAATTATTAGAGTCGGAAGATGGTTTAGATTTTTGCATGTTGTTCTGATTGCTTCCTTTTCCATTCCACCCTTCTCTTCAATCATCTTGTCTTGTCTTGAGTTGGTTTAATTCTTTTTACTCTCTGGACTTTTACAATCTTTATGTAATTATTATTGAGATGAATATAAATGAGATTTTTGTATATTTCTCTTTTGTATTGTAACAAAGGCTATTAACCACGTTAAATTAAATATTATTAAAATATTACAAGAGAGATAGAGATGATGGGTCATATAATTTTTTGACTTTTGTTATTCTTACGCAATGGGCTGCACCAGTGATCATTTTCATTTTGACTGTCATAATCTTGTATTTTTCTTGTCTCTATTAAAGTCTATTATATAATTTTAACGAACAATATTTAAAATGATAGTCTTGTATAATATTTTTATTCTGACCTTTATTTAATTTTTTAGTTTAAAAACATTTAACATACATAAGTTTTCCCCATGTGCATACACTTTAGCTTTAATGACAGTAGTCTATTTATTTTTTTTGCTCTAACTACGTGTCGTTAATCTGTAAAAATAAAGCAATCATGGACTTGTGACTTGCAGTCTGTTTGCAGGTTGCAGAACACAAAAAAATTACGAAATATAAGTTAAGGTGCATGAAAGAATCAAGCATGCTGTCTGTTTTTTTCTCTAGAGTTTGAGCTCATTGGCGCTCATTTAAACTATATAATATTAGCGATAATTTTTGTGGAGTACATTGTATAAGTTTGAGATAGGAGTCGTAAATGATATAAATTTTAAAATGAGTTTTAGATTGACCTTATGTATTTTACTTTGAGTTGTAATCTTGTGTCAATCTCTACAAATAATCGTGTGGTTTTTTTCTTTCTACATTAAGAAACCACGGTCAGTCATAGTTTGTAGAGAGTTAGTTGAGAGCTCTCTAAAACAGTGATATTGTTTATTATATTTTTGTCTTTTGTTATTTTACTTGTGGACTTGTGGAGTGGTGAATACAAGAAAACTTTTTCTTTGGCAAGTCTCTCTATTTTAAAAAGTTTGTTTGATTTTTCTTGGACTATGTCTTATTATGGGTTTAAAAATGTAGTTTTAAAAATATGACTCAACTTGTTCAAGTTTGAAAATAATTTTTTGATAAAATTTTGTAAGAGTGCCAATTTAGTTGTATGGCAAGGGCAAATATTTAGGACCTCTCTCTCTCGCTATTTTTCTGTTGTAAAAAATTGTTGGTTGGGTTAATAACAGTCTATTATATAGTTTTGTAGATTTGAATGGTGGTATTGTAATTATTAATTATTATATATGACTCCTTGTGCTGCTCAGTCAAATTAAGTTAATTGAGAGAATTTTTCTCCTCTTGTCTTTCAAAAAAAATATTTTATTTTTTAAAAGTTGAGAAATGTTTGATATTTATGGCCATGGCCGTACACATTTTTCATCCTAATTGTGTTAATATTACTCCATGTCTAGAGTTAAATAATAGATGGAATGGTTTAGTACGTACAGATGTGTGTCCTTATGTGTAAGAATATATGTTAATTAAGAGCAAGAGTAGTAATTAATTTTTAAATAGGGGAATTCAACTTGTTGGTGGTGGTGATGCTTCATTAAGTCTTTGAATGATTATATGTAATAATAATAATCTTTGTAAATTTTAACAATGAGGATCAACCAGTACTTTGACTTGGGTACATACTTGATAATTTTTGTTAAAGGACATGAAGGTTTTTTAGAAGAAAAAAAAATTGAAGGATTTTCCTATGTGTACTCTGAACTGAAGTATTGCCAATTTGAGCACATTAATTAATTATAATATAAGGGAGAATTTTTTTTTGTAATGCTTTCACAAGTTTTAACTCATGTTGAAAAATATTATCGTTGGTTTGGAAAATCAAAAGTCTTGTGCTGACTGACTGGTGAGAGAGAAGCTAGCCGCATGACGACTAACTATTTTATTTTAAACAATTTTTTTTGTTCATGCCACTCTGCTTTTTCTATGTAGTTTGAGGTGTATTACTGTAGAGAGTGGAAAAATAGAAAAGAATTTTTTTGAGTGTTTTTGTTCATTCTGATTAATCATTATTAAGAAATTCAAGGGCAGGTGCAATGGAATTCCTACCTCAATGTGTAATGTATATGCATATAGTTTTGTGTGTAGTCTGATAATCATCAGAGAGATTCTCGACATTGTGTATCGTTATTTTTTTCTCAGCTCATCCACATACTTTTTACATAATCATTTTATAAAATGGTTGCATGCAATCGGCTGCATCCATGGAAATTTTTTTTTCTCTTCTTTCTTTCTGTATCACTAATTTTTCCAACAAGTCAACCACATGACGGTGACGATGGAATTTTGTTGACTTGGATTTTTTCGATTTTCTGCACGATTTTTCGATTATGCTGTTTCCTTGGCACGTCTTGTGATGAAGCTTTAAAAAAATTCTTTTTTGGGTGTAGATTGTACAAGTGTAGATAGGAGAGGGGGAGGGGACTGTGTGTGATGATGATACTAATACTATGACATTGCATTTTATTTATTATTGTCTTGTGTATTCTCCTGGATGGATGAAGATGAACCTACTTTGCACCCTTTAGGGCTTTTTAAAAAAAGTATTATAGCGAGTGTAGTTTTTTTGTAACACTCGGATTAACCCTGTATCACATTAATATTATTATAGGAAGGTTCAACTTAATCTCTCTCTAATGTTCTATAAAGTATATAGGGTGGATGGGATAATAGCAATGGGTATTTGTAAATGTAGCTTGGAAGAATTTTTTTCCCCATGTCATGAGATTGCAGATTACATTAGCTATATCATCAAGTTGGTTTGGCATCCGATGCAAAATTTAAATGATCTATTCTTTTTTTTTCCTCTTGGTATATATTTTATGCACTTTTGGAAAGCTTAATCAGAGTACAAAAATAATTTTTTAAAAGAGTGTTACTCCTCTTTATGTACTGTTACTGTAGTGATACTAGTACAGCTTACGAAGTATCTGTACGAGGAGTTGGATTTTTATCCTATAATTGTACGTCTTAAAATCTTTCTTTAGCATAATGGGTAGGTAGGTTGAATGATAAAATTTTTTTGACGCTAGATAATAATAATATTATAGAGTGTAAAAGAGGGGGGAAGGAGGAGGGCAACAACACTCAGAGTCTTAAACGTGAGTTTTTTTTTGAAAAGTTAAAAAAAACAGTTTGGCCATGTTGAACAGTCAAGAGTCATTGTGACGAACCTTCTTCTCTATTAGATGTATTCTAAATCCATTTTTACACATATCTACTCTAACTCTAGACAGAGACAAAGGAAAAAAGAGAGTCTGTTGTCGTTAGCTAGAGACAGAGAGAGAGGATATTTCTCCGCGCACTGTTGAACCTTTTTTTCATGACATCTTTGTCTCATCTTTTAATGGAGGTTTTTTTTCTCTTCTTTTTACTGTATAAAAATGTGTAAAAAATGAAGAATCAAGACGGTGGACGTAGAAGGAACATATTGGTCATTCTCATTACAGTGAAAAAAATATGGTCGTCATATTATTATTATTTACAAAACTATCCAACTTGGCGTCATCATCATCATAATAATTTTTTTTTGCATATATGTAGAAATAATGATAATCTTTTTAACAGTTAAAAATGGCCAAGTTTGAGGAGGATTAAAAAAAACTGTTAAGGTGATTCTCGTTAGATTATTTTAGAATGAGTGAATGGGGAGGAAGAAGAGGAGGAGGAGAAATGAAGAGCAAAAATGGGAAAATGTATATTTATTTATTTTTATCTCTTCTTTACAATTGTTTTGAACACTTTTGTGGGCTTTGACCAGGACTTATAATAGGTTTAATATTTAAATTATGTATATCATTATTAATGTTTCTTCCTTTTTCTATGGTGTACAGTTTTTTAAAATATTCTCTCTCTCTCTCATTAATATCATTAGTTTCCTTTCTGACAAGAATCTTTGTGAATAAAAAAAACTTGTCTTTATGTGAGGACAAGAGGACAAAACTATATTTAATGTTTAATGTACAATGAATGTTTGATTATGTTTTTGATATGATTTGATGATGAACGTTGTGAGTTTTTTTTCCTCCTCAACTTTAATGACTTTCTTTGTAACAAAGTATGAAAAGGAGAGAGAGGGAAAAGATTGAAAAGGAAGAAACAAAATTGAAAAAATACAAAAAAGTCTATTGTTTTTTTATGTGACACTATAAATGTTGAAAATTAGAAAATTAATGTATATTATAATGTACTTACAAGGGAATGAAATTTAAAAAGATAAAAAAAAAATATTTAATATCTATAATATTCAATTCAACCCCTTAATTTACTAGTTAGAGAGTTCTCTCGACCTTTTTTTCTCTCGTTTGACAGTAAATTTGTACATAATTGGCCCCTTTTTTTTGATACGTGTGTTTTGTGTTGATTCCCTATTTTTTTTTGTTGCTTGTGCTTGGAGGAGGAGAAAATAGGCTAATCACTAATCAACAATTCTGATCATAGGAGAATATATAAATGTTTAAAAGATTTCCGTGTGGAAAATTATTAAGAGAAGGAGAGGAGGGGTAATAAATAAAGTCATTATGGTGTGGTATGGTGTGTAATGGGGAATGATATTGGAAAAACGCAAAAGGGTTTACAAGAATAATTATACCAAGTTCTTTTGTAAATAATGGAATAATGGTTAAGTAAAGTATTTGAACTGTTTTTCTTTTTCTCTCTAGCATCATCTAACATTGAGCATGCTATGCAAATATTGAAATTTGTACTGGTAAACGTAATAAGAGAGGTGCATGTGTTGAGTGTGTGGGGGTCGATTAGAATATTTTGACCACAAATGAGAAAAGGATACAGATATTATATAGGTATAAAAATGTAGTGATGTAGAACACAACACTTGTGTAGTTATATTCTCTCTCTCTCATCTACCTGTGTGACTGTGTCTGGTGATGGCTGGGAAATGGAAATTTTATTGTACACGGATAGAATATGATAGTGAATAAGACGTGAATGAGTTTCATTCAGTTCACAGAGTTAGAGAGATACAAGAGATATTCATCTATAAAAACTATACATTAAAGTTTGGAATCATCATGTTGTACAGATACTATTAGTGACTGAGTTAGTCAAAAGAGTTTTGTAAAAAAAAAATTCAACTAGAAAGTATTGTTGCCCAGTTGTGTCTAATATGACTATTGTCTACATGTAGACAATTGTTAGTATTGCCTGTAGAATCAATGGAGTCGCAGTGTTAGTGTTATTAGTTAGTGATTCTCTTTTTTTTCTGTCGGTGTGTGCGCGCTGGTGCCTTTGGCTCAAATGATGTTGTTTAGTTGGAAAAAAAGTGGTTGAAAAATTTTGTTTTTGATTCATCTGAATGCAGGACTACAGACTAGAGAGACATATCATGATTTTTGGTAGAGTTAGAGTGGCAGAAAAAAAGAGAAGAATTTAGTCATCTCTCCCCATGCCATGCCATGCAATGTATCTGTAATAACATATTTTTGTAATGTGATTGTGTGGCTCTCTGTGGACTATTACCGCGCGCGTTATGTGATCCTGTAAACTACAGAACTACATAGAGACGGCAAAAAGACTCTTTTTTTCTATCCATGTGTACCGTAATACACAAAAGTAGAGAGAGAACAGGTAAATAAAAATTATTATTACTAGCGAGGAAGCGAGACGGGGGGAATAAGTGGGTACAGGTAACAGATATAAATTGTATATGCAGAGAAATAGAGGATGTACTGGTGACTATTATAGAGGGATTTTTTTTATCGTTGAGGAGGATGGAGGATGCCACAATTAGATGATTTTAAGCGTTTAGAAGTTTTGTCCCCCCCCCCTCTCTCTTCTCCTCCTCCCCAAACACGACGTTAAAAGAACATTCACATCTAGGGAAGGACTGAGCTTTAACTGTAGGAGTTTTTGGTTGACAAGAACGTGAGGGCTATATGTTAGTGAGTTAGTGTACAGTGTATAGGATTACAACGTTATTTGATGTTTAACACTGTTTATGTGTTGTTGTTCCCTCTGTGTGTGTCTCGCTGGCTCACTCACTCACTCTGTTGATTGTAGTCAGTGAGTGTAGTTTAATATATTTTTTTGTGTGGCCGTTTTGTCTCTTTTCCCCATGGTCTTCCAAGTCAACGTATCGTTAAAGGAGAAGATGAAGTAGCGGCAGTATAGTAGTAAGTAGGAGTAGCAACAATAAACAACAACAAGGAGAAGATAGAGAGAAAAAAAGTCAAGGAAAAAAGTCAGGGTTTGTTAGATTCTTCATCCTCGATGGTTGGTGTTTGTTGTAGTGCATCTGTTCAGTAATCACAGTGCATGGCTGTGTGTACTGAGATGAGTACGGTGTGTTTTGGACTGTGATACTTGTCTTCTTTTTTTTGTTTACCTTTGCAGAATTGCGTCAGTTGTTATTCCTCACCATATCGTACGAATAGTATTGGAGTGGGGAGTGAGTAGGATCAAGCATGAAGATTGTTCGTCATCGAGACGAATTTAAAATTGAATAATAATATTATTTATCATGAATTTGATATTGATACCTTCTCGTGCGTTGTTACAAAAGAGAGATAAGTGAATCAATTTTTGGAAAATACGTATTTTAATTTATGGTGTGTATTTTTGTTTGACAAGTGTTTCGAAAATAAACAGTGAGTAAGCAAAGAGTAAACAATTCAAAGTTCAGTTGATTTTAAAAATATAAAAGTGTTTGTTTCTCTTCTTTTTTGAAAAGAGACTTTTGAAGACTGACCATGTTCTTAATTTCATAGTCAAACATTTTGATTGTGCTAGTGTCATTTATCTATTATATCTGTATAGTGGTTGGTTTTTTTTACTGGTGAGTAGTGTGTGTATGGAAATGAGATAAAAGTATTTTCTTATTTGGTCACATTTGTCTATTTAAAAAAACCAAAAGAGAGACAGGGGAAGAGAGAGAGATGAAAGGATTTTGTGGAGGAGAAGAAAGAATGAAATGAGATTGATGTACAATGTGTGAGAGGATCATCATCTTCATTTTGTTGTATTTCAGTGTGTAGAAGATGACTCAGGTTTTAAATTGACTTTGATTGTCATGTCATCCATGGGAATGGGAAAGCTTCTTTTTGTATGTAGAGAAGACAGAATTAAAGATTTTTTTGGGGGTAGAGTTGTGTGTCTTGTCTTGTCTACAGATACATGTGAGAAGATACTCCTTCTGTAATTTTTGCTCTCAATTTGAATTGGTGCTCTGGTGAGTTTATGACTTATGTGACCAAAGTATTAAAATACCTACACACTAGTATGACTATTAACTACTACTTGATATTACATGTTATGCAATGAAGAGATTATATTTTTAATTTATGAGTTTTTCAAGTGGAGAGACATACATCAGAAGTGTATCATTGAGTAACAAAAAAATTTTTTGTGTAGGTACATTTTCGTAGTAATTTTTTATTATTTTGGAATGATTCACAACGACACAAGGATAGCGGCTTTAAAATACTACTATGACGTTTTACTGACAACGAATAGGACACGGTACCGGCCGACTGGGGTGTGCGTTCCCTTCATTTCTACAGTCATGTAACTCTTGAGCAGTCATTCATTAAAAAACTAAGCAAAAGCAAAGAAGGAAAGTCTAAAGTCTCTCTCTGACAGAGTCAAAAAAAATATAGTTTTTACGTAAATGTAATTCAAGTTCTCAGATAAATAATATTTTTTTCATCATCATCTCTTCTCATCTTGTCTCTCTTTCTCAAAAAAAACAGAGGTTACTTGAAATGTTGTGTAGTGCTACTGACTCTAGGATTATTATGTAGTACCTACTTATGTGTGTGTGTGTACTTTACTACGTGATATTAGATTAGATATCTTTGGTCATGACATGACAAAGGCCCAGTGACACCAATCCACCTTATTTTGTTTTTTCGTGATTATTGTATTCGTGAAGAATTTTTTTTATAAACAAAAAAGTATTGAGATTTGATTTACCTCTTTTTTTCTCTCTCTCCTTCTCTTGTTGTTGTTATTGTTGAAATTGGATGGATAAATTAATTTTTATTGGTGAGGTGGAGAAAAGAAGAAAAATTCTTTTTTTGAATTTAATCTATTAAATGTTTGTTTTTACAGAATTGAGAGAGTTTTACTTGGTTGAAAGGATTTTTTTGTGATTTTTTTTGTCTGTGTGTGTTTTTGTTGTTGGTGAAAGATTTTTGTTTTTTGTTGGACCGATTTTGAGTATTGACTGAGATAATGGCACTCGTTAATGTGAAAATAAGACATTTGAATAATGTCAAAATGTGGCCTGACTTAATTCCAGTCAAGCCAAAGTTTCCACTTGATGATGTTTTAAAAAGTTTGTGATGATTTTCTTTTATTATTTATTATTATTATTTTAGTTATGGTTTTTTTAATACATGTTCCGTTTACATTTTTTACATTTATAGAATATACATAATGACATAATGTAAGTTGGACACAATACAAAATTACAATTTTAGTTTTATATAAAAGCGGTAATAATAACTGTTTTATAAAAAAAATAGTCGTAGTTGTAGAGTTGCATTTGCCATGTCCCAAGGGTTTTTTTTCTCTCCCTTCTTTCCTGTCAAGCTCTTAAAGAAGAAGGAAAGACACGCATTGTAATAAATGTCGGTTCATCTTGAATCTTCCTTTTTCTTCTTCTTCTTCTCCTTCACTTATCGTTAATTGCTCCAGCTCCTCTCTTGAATTCTCCTGACTTGACGACACGATACAAAAGTTAAGCATTTAAGAATAATATATGATGGGGATTGTGCATACAATATGTATGAAAAAAAATACATGAGGATTTTATACTAATTGCGCTCTAACTTGGGTCGGTCGAGGTCACTGTTCGCATCAAGTATGAATATAAAAAGTTTTTTTTTGTTCCGTCTTTTTTTTGATCGAGACTTTTGTAGCTAACTGACTTCATAGTTAGTTATGTAAGTATATTTTTACTGAAGGGGTAAAAAAAATTTGCGATTGTGAATGGAAGGAAGGAACAGTTTATGTATGCATACAAACAATATAAAGCAAAAAAATAAGGGGGGATGGAGGGAGTCATTTGGACACAATGGAATTTTATAGAGACAAGTTGTGTTGAGAAAAAAAATGGTCAAGTTCATAGTTAAAGTAGTTGTTGTTGTTTGGCTGTTAATGTCCTGTCTGTGTAATTAATCCAATGTATAATTTTTATTTCAACGTGCTAAAACGGTTGTATACACACACATTAAACATTCTATTATAATAAATAATGTTATGTGTGTGTATAATTTATTTTGTTTCTTTTGAGAGAAAAAAAACAATTTGATCCCATGCGTGATAGAAAATTTATAATATTATTATTATTACTTGAATTGCGTGCATAGCGGTTTTATTTTCTTAGTGAAACTGGTTCTTTTTTGTATTTAATTTTATTGCGTATACATTTTACATTAATGGAGGATATAATGAAATATCGTGGGGAGTTTAGGAGTTTTTGATGGTTTCAAAATGTACACACTGTACAGATATATGGAGAAATAATACAACAATTTAGAGAAGAAACATGGGGATAGGAATTGTAATTAAGTGGTAGAATTGTATTTTTATTGAATAAAAAAAATTGTATTGTTATTTAGTGTATCATCATATCATATATAAAAAAAATTGGGTAGGGTGATGAAGGGTGCCGTGTTTTAAGAAGAACAAAAATCATTTTGTGAGCCAAAGGGGCCACGATGAGAGGATGGGAGAGTAAAATAAAAAAATGGATTTTTTATGTATAATAATTGAATATTTTTTTTACAATAAAGTAAGTCGATGATAAAGTATAATAATTATATTGTTATTTTATTTAAGTAGGTATTATAGATGAGGGGATATATATTGGGATTAAATTTTTGGTTCTTTTGTTTAGTTTTTTTTTGCTATACATTTTTTTGCATTGCATGTCAACATGAGTAAAATTTTTTGCTAATAGGGTTGAGGGCCATTGTATTAGGTAGACTTGCCCTGTTTCATTACCGTTAGACCGGATAGAGTTATTACCTCCCATTTGAATAAATAATTTGATTATTGTAACAACTAATGATAAATTGGATAGTGAGTATGAACTATACGTTGGAACATTTTTATCATCAAATGTTTTTCTTGTCTTACAATTTTATTTCTTGCTGTCTTCCCCAATCTTGATTGAGATCTTGTGTTCGTTATAGTTAAAGACAAGTCTATTACAATGATTAAAAGAAATCGTCTACATTTTTTTATCTCTCTCTCTCTCCTTAATATGTAAAAGTACAATCTGTAGTTGTTGTGTATTGTGGGTTAAGGCTGTGAAAAAATCATTCGCTCGTGAGTCTACTCGTGTGAAAGGATGCAAGGTATTTTAATGTTGTTTACGGTTTGGTTGACGAAAGTAAAGCGTGTGGTATACTCTCTTGTATATAGATTAAAGATTTTTAAATAGAGAGAGGGAGAGAGAAGAAAAGTTAGAGAAAAAAAAATTTGCAACAAAAATTGCACAAAACTATATGCGTGTCTAATCTAATATAAAAAAATAAAAAAGTATGACTACATATTGATATCGATCTGAAAGGAGAGAGAAAAAAAATCTCTTTTTATGAAATAAAGCAGAGACTTGCCTTGTAACACACTACAGTTTTTTTTGATGATAATATTACACTCTCGATAATTGTATACAAATGATTTTTTTGTAAGTTAGAAATCTCCGAAATGTTGACTATGAACAGGCAGGAAAGTGTATTAAGTATTGGAGCATGACTAATAGAGGATACGTCGTACATATGTATGTACAAATAAATATGTAGAATGAAAGAGAATTATATTGTTTTATTATGTATATAAATATAAAGAGAGAAAAAAGTAGTTTATATATAGAGAGGGGAAGACTCTTGATAATGTTATTAATTTAAAACTTGGTTTTTATTGTTTTATGGTTAATTATAATTACAGACAGGGGCGTTGAATTGGTGGTGGTGGTGTATATGTAGAACTTTTTTTTTAGATTTTTAAAACATGAATGCATGGTTAATCTTTCTTAATAACAATGATCAACCTAAATAATAAAATGCTTTATATATATTTTGAAAATAAAAGGATTGTTGTGGTGGTGGTATGTGTGGTGTAATTTTCACTCGTCTTTTTGGTCGTCTTATATTGAAAATGTGTGTTTGAATTGAGGTTGGCACTTGGTAGTGTTTGAAAATTCATCAATACAGGGAAAAGTTGACAGGACATGATGCTGATGATATGTAATGTGTGGTGCTTGGTGTGGTACGGAGGTACTGACAAGTTGACTCATTATAGATTCCATGGCATTAAAAAATAAAAAAAGCCTCGCCCGGAGCAAGAGAGAAATTTTAACAAGAGACGGAAAATTCTTTCCGTCTATTGTGTGTAGATGAGTGAGTGTCTTGTACAGATATGTTGTTTGTGTGTGTATAATATATATATATATATAGTTTAATTCTTTTGACAAATCTACTTTGCCTAGATTTTTATATTAGTAGGTGTATACCTCATTGACTTGATGATTTGGCAGGTAGCAAATTCTACTGTCTTATTAAAACTTTTGCTATTTTTTTGATGTTGAACGGAGGACAGGGCTGTCAGGGGGAGAGAAAGAGAATGGATCCGAGTTTAAAAGTAGAATATTAGCATATGTGTACTATTGGTACTGTGGTACTTGATAAAGTTATATTTGACACGTAAAGTTTTATTCTGATTTTCAATTACAATTTTTTTTGATGTGTACATGAAAATTCCGTTCAAGTTGAAAATAATAATCTTTAAAAAAAAAAAGGCTGCAAAAAAAGACTTTCCGTTCTTCTCCTCCTTCTTTCTTTTTTTCTCTCTCTCCCTTTCTTTGTGCTAAAGTTGGTGTGCACATCCTTTTCGTGTCTTTTTTTGAATGAAAAGAATTGAATTCTTACATAGAATTATTTACTCTAAACGGAACAGTAGTTAAAATGAACTATATATGAAAAGGCAAAAGGAAACTGTAAATAATGTTTGAATTATAAGAAGATGGAGGAGGGATGTGGATGGAAAAAAATTGACAATGATGGGGTCTTGAAAAGTCATGATTATATACAAAGTGTGTGTATGTGTATTGTGTATACAGTTGTAGGAATACACTAGCCTACATATTTCCGTCATAAAATATACACATGTCAAAAAATGAAGAAAAATGACTTTTACATGTATAGTTAAGGACGTTACTAAGTACATGGTATTAAAGTTATTTTTTTTGACTTTATTCAAATTCGTTTTTTATTGTTATTGTTCCTATTCCAAGATTTTAAATTATGTAGTTTGCTACTTTACTTGACTATTCATCATGAAGTGGTGACAAGTTCTTTTTTTTGATTAGTCTAAAAGGTACAAGATGAAAAGGTGTAGAATTTATAATAAGATGGCTTTTGTTTGAAAATTGAAAAGAATTGGCAACAAATAGGAAAAGGAGACTTAACTTGATTGGACTGGATTTTTTTAGTTTATAAAAGAGAGATGCCATTTACTACTAATCGTCATAGCCCGAAATGGACTCATTTTTTAGAGGGGGTACCCCTCTGACAATATTTAGTTAAGTTTGTGGCTTTTAATCCGAAAAAATTTAAAAGTTGAGTTGTGTTTCATCTACTGGGGGTAGGAAAAAAATTTGCCAAAAACACCATGAATTCATCCAACGGTTGGGAATAGAAGGCTTAATCGTGTTATAATTAAGTATACTTTCAAAAAAAAAGAGTTAAATTATTCACGATTACTATTTAAATATCTATAGATATATAGTCTAGATAGTCGCCTACGGTGTTCCATTGAATTGGAAATTGAAAGAGGGGGAACTGTTGTTTCATTTGTTTGTGTGTGTGACTGAAATGATGAAAAATGAGGATTTCGTGGTAGTTTGTTTAAATATCTTTGAAAAAAATCTGTACAAGAAGAATCAAGAGATTGACTAGGGGAACATCACGAATTTTCTCACTTTATATATCTTTTTTCTCAAGTATTCATGACTTTACTACTTGTTCTATGTAAGGAGTAGTGCCTCTCAAAAGGATGAGTCAATTTGTTGTATTTTTTTATGTATTCAAGAAGATTTTAACAAATAATTCTCTTGTTTTGCTTGTTTGGGGTAAAGTTTCCAGTTTTGTGAATATTCACAAATTGTATCGCTAAGTAATGAATTCTAATGTGTGTATTTTAAACTTTGAGGAAAATTTCTCTCTCATTTCTTTCTCTTTTCTCCTTTTATTTTGTATGGGTTATTGTGTCTTGTGTTAGAGCCATTGTGAAAGAGTTGAAAAGTTTGTACTTGAAATTTTTTTTTTATATTTAATGAATTTAGTAGAACAGTAGGTAAATGGCCAATAGTTTAATAATGATAGTAGGTAAAGTGTAATTATTTGTATAGAGAGGAAGAAGAATTGGATTTTTGTCTATATAACTAGGTACTTTTTTTGCATTGTGTATAAGTCTTTTCAATCATTTAGTATAGTTTTGTTAACTCGTGTTCCAATTCTTTCTCTCTCTGTATGAATTTTTTCCCCAGAGGGAAGAATTGAATTTTTGAGTGTGTGGATTGTATGGCGGGGTTCTTCTCTCTCTCTCTACAATAATTTGCCCATAGGAAATTTTTTTCATATTAAATTGTAAGTAGTATACTACTTACAGATACTAGTGGCTATTCTATTAAATATTATAAAGTTGATTTAATCGTTAGTACAAAGTAGTGAGGGAGACTACAAATATGTATGTATGGATGTTATGTTGTAGGTAATATGATTAAAAGTACTTTAATTTGGCATACTCAAGTCTTATGATGATGGAGTGTAGTTTTGTGGTTTGTGTAGTGTAAGTTAATGTGGAATTGATAATAATAATATAGTAATGATGATGGCCAGGAGTGTTGAAATTACTTTACCAAGAGACCTACTGCTGTTTTGTACTCTAAGTACTGTTCCTTTTTCTCATTCTCATTAGACAGGTGACAAGGGATTTTTGTACGAGAGACAAGAGACCTGAGAGAGAGAGATAAAAGATTTAAATTGTTTGGAGGGGAAAGAAATGATGATGACGATGTTCCACAAATCTCTCTCTCTCTTTCGTTTTTTTCATGTAGTTTGTAGTTGTTGATCTAATCATTATATCTCTGTGAGAGGCACTAATACCAATGGCTAATGAGGATAGTTGTCAAATGTATAGGAAACTCATTCATCAATTTGGTCATAAGTTGTTTCTTTTATTTTTTTTAAAGATTTTTTTAACTCTTGTACAGTTTAGTAAAAGATGGCAAAGATGCATTATTGTGTGCATTGTATAGGGATTTTCAAGTGAGAGGGAAAAAAATCATTTTTATTTTTTTATTTTTTTATTTTACTCATCTGAGCATCTCTCTCTCAAGTTTTACTCTTGGAGCTTTGGAGGGAAAAAATGAGGAAGTCAATTCACGTTGTGACTTGTCTTGTAAACTTGTGTACAAGACAAAAAAAATACAAATTAGTAGTATTCAATCTGATATATTATTTATTTAAAATAATTTTATATAATAATGGATAAATGATAAAAAAAAATTTGTCTTGTCACATGAACACTTTGTTGAAACGTGGAGGGCATGTGTTTTTTTGAACGTGATGGTCGTGAAAAAGTTTTTTTTATTTTAATAATAATAATAAATAAAACTATATGGAAAAAATGGAGTATAATTTAGACTTCTGATTCAGATTCTTCTGTGGTTTTTTTTCAGTTATCTCTCATTTTAAAGGACTGTAGAAGCTTTATGATTTTTTTTTAGTTTCGTTTGTTTATGAATATGGGTATGAGGTGGATTTTTTTGATGCTACTCAGTAATTTAAATTTTATGGGTAGTCATCAAAAGTTTTCACACTCGATTTTCATCATCAATTTAAGACTCGGTGGTTAGTTTACATTTTGTGTGATGGGCTGTTGTGAGGAATGTGTAATTTTTGTTATTATTACTACCGGATTATTAAGATTGAATGTGGTGGAAGAGTCATAATTGAAAAATTTGTGACCAACCATACATTATATAAATGTATGACGCATACATTACTGAGTATGTACATATAAGGATTTTTTAATCTCTCCCTGCTTTTTGCAATTAATGTAACAATGGACCAACGACACAATGTTCAGAATGTAATTTACTACTACAGTGAGTTTGATGTGAAGGTTAGAATAAAAAAATTGAGTAGGCATTTACGTTCATTAGTTTGTTGATGTGTGTGGACTGTGTACATAGTGGGTAATAAAAAAATTGAAATCACAAACGACACAGGTTTAGGCCTGGATTTTAGATAAGAGATAAGAGTATCTCTCTCTCTCTCTATGAAATGCAAAATGTTTGAGTGAGGCAGATGGAAAAAAATTGTTATATGTACATAGGGAATGAGTTGGATTTTGCAGAGATTTTTTTTCAAATGTCTAGTTTAACTCTCCTTTGTAAAATATGATGCAGTCCATTCAAAACTGGACAGATTGTTATTTGGCAATGGCAATGAAATTGAGAGAGAAAAATGTAACCATATGTAGGGAGAACATGCTCATATCCGATCACTAGTATTTTGATAGTCAAAATCAATTATTTTTGACTGGGTCTTTTTAGCACAGTGTTCTCGGGTCCTTTATTGTTCTCCTATTAAGTTTTGGGCACATGGGTACTTGCAGGTC
>JAQIVZ010002975.1:0-16724 GCA_034700945.1 Arrhopalites spinosus | reverse complement strand
CGAGTTGCGGGGTGACCACTTGCTGGGTGACGAAGTTGACGGTGACGAGTTGCTGGGTGACCACATGCTCGAGATCCCTTGTAAAGTCCAGAAAAGTTGCTGGGGGTATCTTTCATGATAAAAATATATACCTACATAGCTAGTTTTGTAATGTTGTCCGTACGTCTGTTTCTTTCCAAAACTATGAAGCGTATAATTTTAATTATTATTAGGACATGTTTTCATACCATGGATTTTTACTAGAACTGAGACATTGGAATTGTGAAATCTTTCAAAAATTTGAACAATCATGTACTTACTACAATACTGTGTACATATAAAATGGCCCGTTCATAGAGGGGTTCAGTATAAAATTATTTTAAATTATGAAAGCCGACACAAGTCAAAAAGCCATTTTTTCGGTGCATTAAACCATTTGCCCTTTGGGTATCATTTCGTATTCTAGAAAAATTTGATGTAGTACTAGCTCAATTTTCATTAATTTTGGAAACCATTTTTCTCCATGAAACTACAGCCATACAAGTAAATAGTCAAAGTTGCATATTTATTTATGTGGGAGCACGGACAACGTCGTCAAAAAACTATGATGAAAGATATTCTCCTAGTCTCCTATCCGTTCTCTGGCCTGTAATAAATAAAGAAACTAATATGCAAATTGTTTTCAGAATTATGTTTATCATTAACATGCAAAAAAGGAAGAAACTGCAGCACATTCACAGACTAAACAATTAACCATGAATGGAAAATCCCGACAAAGTAAACTTGAGTAGTAATGACTAGAATGAGGATAACCATTTAATTTTTTTTAAATTATTATTATACGATTATTGTTTTTTTCAAAGTGAGCTAAACAACCCATTGAGCAGTTTGAATGGACTAGAATTTCGTAAAATTGTTGTGAAATTTATATTAGTGGTTGAAATTGTAATAGAATTTAATGAATGCAAATTTTGTAGTGGTTTTGCCAACGTCAGCTGATAGAGAGATTGCGGTACGCACTGGAACAGCTGGAGCTACACTTTTATATGAAAAGCAAGTTGACAACTGAAAAAAAGTAATCCAAAGTCAAATCTATTAGACAACTAAAATATACAAATAGTCCTCTTGAATTGAGTTGCAATTTAATCATGATAAGGCACGCATATAACTTAATCGAAAAACGCCTTTAGTCTTCATAATATGTATAATCACGTTAATGCATGTTTACTATTTGACTAGAGCATTTACAGACAGATATATATATTTATTATAAATTTAATTAAGACAATCTCCTACATATTACCCTCCACCCTCCTCTCCTTTATTTGATAATAAACTTTTAGTCAACATTTCATTCATGGAGTTAGAGACAAGACAAAAAAAATTGAAAGAAATAACAATCATTAATGCTACATTGTCAGTTGTATTAATAATGGGTGATAACAATAATATTATATTTAATATAAGTTAAATACTACATAATATATCTAATAATTATACGATGCATAAGAAATTATATTTATTGAACAGAAAAGAGGCTGGGCAGAGGAGTCAAGTCAAAAGTTAGAGGAAACATGGAGTATTAAATCTTTAATCATAATTTAAAAAAGGTTCAAGCTCAGCTCCATTTTTATTATCATCCAATTTTTTTTATCAAAGGCACCTTTATTATACCTTAACAAATAACTGAAGATATTATATTTATCGTCCCTTATTTTTGTTCAATACTTATACATGAATCAAGTAAATAACATGATGATGCTTTATTGTCCAAAAGAAACAAAGTTGAAAGGAAAAAAAGGAAGCCCTAAAAAATGTTTGACTCTAATTCAAGTTATATATATTAAACTGTGCTAATATTTTGTTGATGTTGATGAATCTCAGCCCAATCTCATACACCATGTAACTCACATTGTGAGTCTCACAAAAAAAGAATCTTTTACAGATGCGAATGTGTAGAAAAACAGAGAGAGAGAGAGAGAGAGAGAGAGTAGGCAAAGGCAATAATAGCAAATGGGGGGAGAAAAGCTGCATTGCACTCAACTTCTCGTTCAATGTTATACAAGTTGGCCTGTTACTAGCTTAATGCCAACATTTGATAAACATCTTAATAACAATTACTATTCATGCAAAATAAAATATCAAATTTTTTTTTTCAAAAGAAAAAGAATACCTTTTTTTTATCTACAAATGACGATGATCTTGTACATATTTTTGTCTTGAGAGATAGAAAAATACAAACAAAAGAGAGAGAGAGAGGACTCTCACAAGTTGAAAAATAGAGTTAATACAATTATTATTTAAGTATAGTTAAAAGAAAATAAAAATTCAAAACAAAAAAAAGTATATTACATTATATGCGATGTATTTTACTACGTGACATCCCTCAAGCTTGAGGCAACTCACAGGAACATACATACAAAGGAGAGCGCCGCCTGGATTCTATGTTGGTACTTATGTACGTACAAAATATTTTTTCTGAGGGTTTTAAATTGACATTAAAATAAATTCGGGAGGGAGACTTGGGATGACCCAGGACAATCTTAATTGTAATTACTATCATTGATGGACCACAATGAACATGATGGAATGAGAAGACGAGTTGAGATTTGATTTTAATTTTGTTTTTTCCAAAATGGAACTAGTTTGGCGTAGGAAGACTGTTGTGAAGAGGTACTATAAAATGGTAAAATGATCCATCCTACTGCTTAGTGTGTCAGAAATCGTGAACCAGAAAAGATTATCCATGAAGTAAGAATTTTGTCCAATTTTCTCTCTTCCAATTTTTTTTAATCATCATATTCTATTCTATTGTCCATGTGTAAAAAAAAATTTATTGTCATATTTTATTAATATAAAATTTTTCTAAATTGTATTTTTTGGAATTATTGTTATATTTTTTTTGTTGGGGAAAAAAAGGAACCTTGAAAATTTTTGGATTCGTCTATTAATCATCAAGTCAACGTTAAATGGAACTTGAAAAAAGTGTAGAAGAAGATAGAATTGGACCCAACGTGCTGGAGTTGGGGACGACGGTGAAAAGTAGTAGTGGTGTTGTGGTGAGTAGGGTTAGGCAGAGTAAGGGAAGAAGTCGAAGACGATCACTGCCTTCATCAACATCACCCCAAGTTGAAGAGACTGGTAGCTTTGAGAGTCATAGCAGCCACCCACAACAACAACAACAGCAGCAAATAAAAAATTCGAGGAAAATGCGTCGATACAATAGAAAAATGTCCAAGAGGATTCGTCGTGTCACTCAAAATGCTCCCAATAATAATAATGAATTTCTCATGGAAGAACATGATCATCTCTATTTTTTGGATCAGTACCATGGAGGAGGAACAGAAGAGGACTCCAATTCCGATGAACATCATCACTCAAGTGTTCAACAGTCTCATCCAGCAACAGCCCTCCTTGTCCCTTACTCTTCCTCACCGGAGGATGAAGCTGAATTTTTGACTCGGGACTTTTGCAATGTGTACCAAGGAGTTCATGCTGATCGTCTCTACAGTATGAGTAAGTCTCAACTCATTCATGAGTATCAGCTGATGGAAGAACGTGTCGAGTTTCTTGAGAGAAAAGTCTCTGCCTTATCCGATCCTCATCATCATGATAATCGACTGGATACAAGTAGTGATTGTGAGTTGAAATCCGACTCGGATTCTATCTCTGTCCCAATGATGCTCAGTAGTAGTGCTCCTTCTTCTAATTCCACTAGCAGTGCCAATACTTCTTTGAATGACATTTGCCATCTCTCCATGCAAAATGATGATGACCAGGGCTACTATACCTAAAAGTTTATTAACATTCAAATCTACAAACAGACATTTTCTTTTTTGATAATAGCCCACCTTTTGAAGAGAGAGAAAAAAACAAAAACTCATTGTTACCTGTCATCGTCATCAAAAAAACTTTTGGCCGTATTATGTACATATAGAACATACTACACAACAATACAATAATATATATATATAAGTACATATATATATTCTTATTATACAATATTAATATCTTATATACCTGAACGCATTTATAGAGACGGGGATGAGGGGAGAAAGAGCGCGAGAAAAAAAGAGCAAAAAATCGTAAAAATAAAATTGTAAAAAAATTAATTATATACATGTAAGTATATAATATATATCAAAAAAAAAAAGTCATGAAAAGTAGGAGGAACGAGAAGAAGACTTTCTATATTTTTTATGTATTATATTGACATATTATATAAAATGAAAAACTCTAATCATCTCTGTCTTTAAATACGCTCATATTACATTATGTTTTGTTGTACTGTATTAATTTGTTCTAGTTTCAAATAGTCTAAATATATAAAAAAAAAAACAAATATACATGAATTAATATACTTGTGTCAAATCGTAGCTATATTTTTTTTAAAACTCATTCTTGTCATCTGAAAAAGTTATCTACGTCGTTGTCTTGATCCCTTTGTTGTCATTCTGGAAAAATTGCATATACAAAGGAAAGGAGGTAGGCTAAAAAAAAGTTGGGAGTGAATTTAATTCGAATGTCATATGTAACAATTGGCCTCTTAAGGGCTCCAAAAATTTCATCAAAACTCTGCAGGGAGAGTTAGTGATGAGGTCGTTTAGTCATTTAAGGGTATTAGCATCAATGTCCTCACTTTTCGATCCTCGGACATTGCTTTCCCCAGAGACAAGGTCGGTAAAAGGCTCATCCCTCCCTTACGGCCTTTATATCAGCAATGATGAGTTACTTTCATCCGGCTTCTAGTCTCTTCCTTCATCTCCTTCCATCCCTATTCCACTTTAAATTACTTCATGTCAAGTACTCCATTAATTACTTTATCCAGCCATCATTCCATTGTTTACAATCCACTTTTTAAACGTAGCATCTTTTTTTCACAAAAAAATTAAGTTTTTTTTACTAGCACTGACTATATAATGTACATTGTACATGTTAAGGATGAGCATCAATTTTATCTTTTTCCTTGTGACGAGAGAGGACGATAGAATTTCTTTGTTGCTAAGAAAAAGAATCTTTATGGAAAAAGATTCAAAGTCGTTGAATTCTTTTCTCGATAATAAAATAATATGAATATGATAAGAGTTGCCAACCAAATTTTATTTAGCGCTAACACAAAATTAATGTGGGTGACTACCTCCTCTCTCGTTGTTAAATACTCCGAGTATTAGAGTCGAATTCGGTTTTTTCTCTTCCTTCTCTCTGTCTCTGTCATCCTACTACACATTTACCTATAATATTATTGTACATGCATAGTCTATCATGCTACATGGAGATGAACACATGTGAGGAGTAAAGTTAGTATCTGACTCTGTGTCTCTGTTCCTCTAAAAATATCAAAAATATACCAAGCTTCTTGGGGTCCAAGTTGTCGGTGAGTTGCGTTCTATACGACCATTTCTCTGTATTTGCCTTTCCTCATTTCCTTCACATTATTCTAAGGGACTCTATATTTTCTTTGTTTCCTTTTCATCCATGTCAAGCTCCAACACATTTAATCCACACATACAAAGTATACGATAAATAACGGAAACTTGTTTTTCCAAACATTTATTTCTACTTTTTGGCTTGACTTTTATTGCACTCATGCCTATACTATTGTCTATTATGATAGTAACTAGTAACTTGTACATATTACTCGCAATTTATTAATGTCTTGACTGGGTCCAAAATAGAGAAAATCATTATTTATTTGTAATACATAATTTTAAAGTAGAATAAATGATTGATGAGAAATTCAAATCACATTACAAATTGTTTGATCAAACATGATTGCAAAATGATGCACTTTTATCTCTTCTCTTAAGCAATGATATGGGAATCCGAGTTTTTCCCTGCTATTGTAACCATTCAATTCAATTGCCAGATGAAAGATTAAGAATGGAGACAATTTTTATAATTAGGGGATGCTCATGTGAGAAATTAATTAATTAGGGTTTGATACTTAAACGCTATCGATGGAATTAGAATTGCATTCAAAGGGGAGGATGCAGTAAAATTCTACGATTTGTAACCACATTGAGGACCGTTTCATTCTTTACAATACAAATGGCAATATTTATGTAACATAACTTTGTTCATGACCGATAACAACTAACAACCATGAGATACACTTCCGGGCCATATGCAAATAAAACAAGATTGATGAGGGTGCAAATTGTGCAAAGTATAAGTAAGTAATCTTTAATTGCATAGTGTCATCATTGTATCAGTAGACCCCTTGTTGACATTACTAACTAGTACCTATAATCTAAGATACTCTCATTTTTGGCAGATTGACTAATATCTTGATAATTTTATCTCTATACACGAATAAACGACTTGAATTATGTATTAAAAATGTAAAAATATGAACAATGCAAGTAATTACGATTGAGAGGACATGTAATGTTAACTTCTTGACTTTTAAATTTTCGTAATTACTCAAGAATTAAGTAATCAAGAAATAATTACTCCCCCTCAAGCTATTTTCATTTCAATTCTTGACTTTTACTAAAATACATGACAGTACTTAACAAAATCTCAAAACTATGGTTTAGTTGTAGTTTGTGCATGTTTACTACTTAATGAGTGGACCCATTACAAAAAAAAAGTTGAGTGAATCCACTCAGTCTATTAAATTAATAAATTATTATTAATAATATTTTATCACAGTTGGATGTTGTATTCTCTTTGGTGCATTTGGCATGCTACATAATAATATATGTATTTTATTTTTAAGTTTCAATTTTTCCATTTGGTCCCCTATAATGCAACACATAAATTAAAAAAAATTCAAATGTCAAACATAAACGATGTGTCATTCAAGTAATTTTGTTTTAACTTTTATTAGAGACTTACCGAATTTTTTAAAATGTTGTCTGCATAAATAGCCTCTTTGGAATTGTCAGGTAGGTTTGAACGATAACTTAATATAGCTGATCTATCCTTTTGTGAAGCGTAAACCTACATGACATTCATAATTAAACATTAAAGAATTACAAATACAGAGTAAAAAATATTAGCAAAATATTTTAAAGCGTAAATTACGTCAATAACAACCATGTGGCACTTAAGTTTCTTCGCAATTACTAATTTCTTATTGGTATCATCGATTAAGCGTAAAAATCGAGCCGTCAAATCAATCGGAGCATTCTACATGGTAAAAAATACACGTAATGTACTTATATAATAGCTTCGCTAAAAATACTGTGATAGTATTTGCACTAATGAAGATTACCTGTAAGGCATGACAAACATCTTCCAATGGTAAGAGACATTTATCTTTCGAGCCTCCCAGCCAAGTCTGTATGTGCATACACCAAAAAAATCCACATGAGGAAAGAAAGTCTTGGTCATGATACTGTTCTACATGTTTATGGAATGTACAAGAAAACGAACCTTTGTCAGAAGAAGAGACTCGATCTGAGGCCACTTTTGTACTTTTACTAGGGCGTGAAGACTCACCCACGCAAATTGTTTGACGTTTAAGTTGAAGGTTCCCTTCAAGGCCACAGTTGATAAACTTGCTGTAGTACTTTCATAATAATGTTCAGATATGTAGCCTAGTGTTTTTAAAACTGATTGAAATTGAACATGAGGAAAATTAGAGTCCTTCTCTTTAAGCGCTCGATGAATTTCTGAAAAATACATTAGAATTTATACATTAAAATTTATACTCAATTTATGAACAAACAAAGTTAAAAATACCTTCTATTATTATTTTATACAAGTAATTTTGATCATAGGTATATAAGAGATTCTTTTTACTTGCAAACTATAGTTTTCTCATTACTTACCAAGAAGGTGTAAATGTTCTTGGACAACATGGGCTACATTATCATCAGACAAAGGACAGTCTGCACTGTGAAAATGTTTTAGCTCGCGATGAAACTTTTGGAGAAAGAGAAAAGGTCATTATTAATCGAGAATCATTCATTCATCATATATTACTACTAGTTTAAGTACCTTTTGAAAATTTCCTTCTGCTCTTAAAAGTTGTTTGTAGCGAACTAGTAAGGCTTCATTTGTACGTCCCAACATACTAATAAGAGACAAGAAAAAATTAATACTTTTATGAAAACAAATTAGAATGAAGTTAAATTTTTTTATCATGTACATATAAATCACATATAATCATTCAGAAATAAATCCTATAGAATAGATAAAGGCGTAGAGTTATTTTATGGAAATTTATATAAGAATTACTTGAGTAAGTCAACGAGATGACTAATTTCATTTCTAATCTCCAAGTATCGTATATAATGATTGGCTGCTTTCCGATTCTCCAACAACAATTGTCGAAATAAACTTGACTTCAGAGTCTTGAAAAGGAATAATGTTACCTATAGAAGTGAAAACAGAAAAATGCATTACGAAATTAACTTGTGAATCAATCATTGGGAATATATTTTAAATAGAAATAATTTTTTAATTTTATTACAGTTAAAATTGCGTTTCCATCATTGATTTCTATGGCTGTTGTAAAAAAACAAGAATATATAAAATTAGAAACAGCTTTTGAAATCGCAAAATAAATAAAAAATAATATTGTTCAACTGTTGAACATATTTATAAATTGTAACCTAACCTCGGGCCATTAAAGCTTTCTTTTGTACTAAACTTTTATAGTTTTCTAGTGAAACTTCTCCACCCACGAGTAAACTTCGAACCGTGTCTTCTACTGGTGGACAATGTTTGTCACCCTAAATTGACAGGTCAAAAGAATATTATGTTATTCTTGAAAAGCTAATGAAAAGCTTGTATAGATTGATACAATAATGAAAGTAATTTGAATATTAAACATACAGCTTCTAAAAAACTTGGTCTACTTCTGTTTGGAAAAATTGCTAAACCAGAGGTTCCCTCATTTCGTCCAGATCTGTAGTTTCGATCGATATTAATTCTGTCCAATTCTACGAAAAGGGAAATAAAGTTCATTTAGTTATCATTGTTTACATTGTGCGTACAGGGGGATGAAACTTTATTATTGTCTCATGACATTACCATTATCGATGCTATTTTCATCAGTCCATAAAAAAGTTGGCAGATCTTTTATTCGTGCTGCAACGACCTGTGGTTGTTCATCACTTGACGCTTCTGATGTGTAAGAATATAAGGAGCTCACATCTTCCTTGAATTCTTTTGAGATTTGAGAGGCCTGTTCACCACTTATTCCATAAAACTTTTCATCCTGAAATAGAAAACAAATTAATTACAATTTACAATCCCAGATTCCCAGTCATAGTTAATTTTAAGAAAAAGAATTTACCCATTTACCTCTTCACCACCTTCATTATCTTCCGTGAAACTAAAACCCTTATTAGTACTCAAATTCCAGTAGTCATCGTCAACACGATTTGTAGCCATTCTTATCTCTCAGTGAATAATTAGATACAATAAAATAGATTTGTTGGAATCTAATTTTTTTTTAATTTTAAAGAAATTCAAATTCGAGCATTCTTTATGTATCCTTGGGTCGGGCTTAAATCAAAAGGAAAAAAAACTGACAAGGTGAGTAATTTTTTGTCATTTTGTCAAATTACGTTAATAATTTAATTGAAATTTTGTAAAATTTGTAAATAGTAAGCTAGTTTTATGCTTCACAAGTCATTTATCCTTAATACTAATTCATAATTAAATAGCTTCACCATTGAAACATTACATTCATTGAGTGGGGGTATGAGTCATTTCTTGCTGTCGTCAAATTATTAGTCATTTTTATTGTACATTTCATTACAATCGATTCAATTTGTTGTAACAGTTTAATTTACAGGTAGTAAAGTTACTTGACAATTTTTGGGTTTGTTTACAGTTCAAAATTTATCTCACCTTGAAGTCACCAAGTCTTTTTGGGTAATTGTGGGTTCTTCTTTATTAAGTAAATAGCTGAGGTCAAGATGAATCGACTATTTGGCCGAGGAAAAGAAAAGGCACCACCCCCAGATTTAGGATCATGTATATCAAATGTAAGTCTTGTAATTTTAATTGAAATTGTATTAATATATTTTTGTATTATTAATATTATGTATAAAAGTTGATCAGTTTAATAAACATTCGGGTGTTTTCCTTTTTGTAAATATACAGGTAGACAAAAGAGCTGAAGATAGTGAGAAGAAGGCTGCGGCTTGTGATGCAGAATTAAGAAAACTTCGGGAACAGATGAAGAAGATGAGAGAAGGTCCAGCAAAAAATCAACTTAAACAAAAAGCCTTGAGAATATTACAGAGAAAGAAAGCGTAAGTACTTATACAAATTCTAAAATATAGACTTGATGTGAATCATTGTTTGTCATAATACAAAGTTACTTGAATTCAATCTTGATGTGACAGATACGATAATCAAGCAGATAATATGAGGCAACAGTCATTCAACATGGAACAAGCAACAATGGCAATTCAAACGGTAATAATTGTTCTTTTTAAACTAATATTTAAGGAAAACAAAGATAATGATTTCACGGTGAAATTTACATAGGCTAAAGATACACAAGTTGTTGTTGGAGCCATGAAGACGGGAGTAACTCAAATGAAAAAAGAGTTCAAGAAAATCAATATTGATAATATTGAGGATTTACAAGATGAACTAGCGGGTAAGTCATGTGATATATATATAATGACATTTCAAAAATTGATAACAAAGAGTGAAAAATAAAAGCAAGTGAAAAATAATGGGAATTAATCATTTAATCAAATAATCATATATGTATTATGTTTTGTGCCAGACATTATGGAGCAATCTGAAGAGGTTCAAGAAGCGTTAGGCCGAAGTTATAACATGCCCGATGTTGATGAGGATGAACTAGAAGCAGAATTAGATGCTCTTGGTGATGAGATTGCTCTCGATGAAGGTAATTAAACTATTTCATGCAATAATAAATATGTTAACTGCACAAGCATTTTTAAACAAGACATTGGACTATTGTTTAAATTAGACATAGGTGTTGTATGTTTGTAGAAAAAAACTGTGTATTAAATAAACTAATATTATTTTGAATTAATTTTTATTTACTTTTATACATTTAGATACTTCTTACCTTGATGATGCAGTTCGAGCTCCTAATGCTCCCGATAAGGAACCTGGGCACCCCGAAGCTGCCAAAAATGCTGTAAAGTCCATTTGATTTTTATTCAACTCAATAAGACTCGAACCAATTTAATTGACATTTAAATTGTATAAATATTTATTTGTTCTAGGAGGGCGTACCAGTGGATGAGTTCGGACTCCCACAAGTTCCTGCGACGTAGCCTACGATTGCATAATTTACTTAAACTAATTTTCTCGTATTCATACTATAATTTCTGATGCTTGTACTGACAAGTTTGTCCTTATATATATTTGTAAATTTGTGATTTTCTAAACTAAAAGAATAAAAATAAAAGAATAAAACTAAAAGAATAGTTACATTATGTAACAACACTCATGAATTAATGGTGAGAAAAAAATTAATTTATTATGTATAAATTATAGACCATTATATTTGATTAAATACACAATATTGTAATATATCAGTAATCAGTACATTAAGATCAATATTTCCATGTTAGAAAAATTTGAGTATTTTTAAATGTGTGTAGCATCATAAAATTCATCAATCAATTCAAGCATTTAATTATTACACATCACTTCTTCTTTCGTTGAATCATGAGATTTCTTCAGTGACCAACTAAGCTTGAGGTTGAATTTCAAAGAATTTGTCATCATCTTCATCACTGGAGATATTCATGAAATAATCATCTGGTCCATCCTCAGCATCTTCATACTGACTTACGGCAGTACTGGCCCTTGAAGCTCGACTTATCGGGACAAGCCCTTCATAAGGGTTCTCTTCAGGTATGAAATCCTCTTCACCAGGCAACATGACTCCCCGAGGTCTCTGCAATCTGTAAAATCGTTCCTTTTGGGCCTTTCGATAAGCGATCTTCTCTGATTTTGACAGTCCTTTGGGTTGACTATAAAAATACATAAAACAAATTTTTAAAATTTATTTAGATTGATGAGTGAGAATAATGAAGAAATTTTTAAAACTTACTAAAAGACGAATGATGTCTTGAGTTTGTTCTTTGGATCATAATGATGCTCACTATCTTTAGACCAATCGTTTTGGTCTTCGACAACTGCTTCAAGTTCTGGCAACTGTTCAACACGACCCTTGGGAGCATAAGCTTTCCAGTCATCTATAGCAGATATATACAAAGTAAAAGATGATTAAGTCAGCTCAAATATGTAAATACCTAATGTAGAATAATGTATTCATGACATTAAGTTAAGTACCTTCGACTTTTTCTTTGTCATTATGCTTGCTGTTCTCACACTCATAAGTCTCATGATAGGCCAATTCTTTGAGAGGGATATTAACATGCTGTTTATTGACAGGACAAGTGACCACCTCATAGGCCTCATCAATTGCTCCCTTGGCCATCATCTTCTTCCGATAATGACCCAGGCACACATTCTTGTGAATGCCCATTCTTGAGGCACTAATGAATAAAATCAAATAATTAAAATTTAGACCAAGATGAACACTTATTCTATTTAAAAAACTTTTAATAATTTAAAAAATACAATCATGAAATAATTTAATAGTTGACTTACACAATACGATGATTGACATCGTAGGGACATGTTCGATATTCCCCAGGAGCAGCGTTGACCTTGACACTGTTTTCAGCCATATTTTTTTACTTGACTTGAAGTCAATAATCTTAAGTAAATATGACACACTACTGAACTAATAACACTCTGAACTCTGACCTTAGACTAAATTGATGTCACTTTATTTGTTTTTTGAAAATAAATCTCGAAAAATAGTAAAAAGTTGAAAACAACACAACCGACCTGTTCGAAACGTAATCGACGAATGAAGAAAGAAGCGCTGTCAATGAGTCACGTGAGTTGGTCGATTACCGTAATTTCTTGTTAAAATTACAAATTAACAAATTATTACTGAAAGGTGAGTAATATTTAATCATTATTTTCACTATTCATCAAGTCTGTTTATTTTCATTTCATTATTTCTTTCTGCAAAAAAAACTATTAATGGACACGTCAATAATCAATTTGAATTCGTGCAAAATTTTCAGTGCTCAAGCACACAGTTTATGGTTCATCAAGTTCCCTTGATATTTTCAATAAATAATCTCGAATATGACTCCATTAGTCGGACCATATAGTTAATAGACAAATATTTCGTAAGAAAAACAAACATATCGGGTGAAAAGGTCTCATGCAATTTATTTTATCCAAATTGTATTTAAATAAATGTACTTTTGACTCATTGAACTGTAAAGACAACGACGCTAACAATGCAACGAAGGGAAATAAACCAATACTTTAAACAGAGATACATCATAGTTAATAATTTTCACAATGTTTCTTCAAAGTTCAAAGTACTGTATAATCTTTGGCAATAATAACAAATCATTATGTGATGAGGTTTAAAATAAATTGATAAAAAACCAGAAAAAGTGGGCTGATAGATCATAAGTAATGCGCCTACTGTAGAAACGAGGATATTTTTAATATTAATTAGTTTTTAAGTACATTAATAATAATTAATTATCATACTGCTAAAATGATTTGGTAGAAAAATCCTTATTCACATCTAACAATATCCCAGTACATTTTAGTCATTCTAACAAAACTCTTTAAAGTTTAAACTCATCCTAAAGGTCATCGATGACTTTTCTAGCATGATATTAATTACCCAAGTCACCACTAAGTCACGCAATCTGTACATTCCCTGGTCCAGTAGTTTTTATATGTCACGCAAAAATGTAGTCATGCTATGTACTCTGTACCTTATTTAATAATCAATATTAAATATATTATATATTGTAAAGAAATGCAACAATAAGAGAAGCAAGTAACAAAAACCAATCATGTATATTGTAATTTGTAATCAACTTTTTTTTAATGATAGTAATCATCATTATTTAAATTTCATTTCCAATTAATTTATATTTTATAAGTATTTTATAAGTAGTACAAATAATGAAGGCGGCTTAAACAATTTGGAGACGGTATAATATTATTATTACAAAGGTCGTATAACTCATATATATATTTAGTAGCATGAGACTGGTAATGTCTTCATACCATCACATTTATTGTTCGTGAAGAATTTATTTTCCCTTCATGTCTCCATTTTAGAAACCAGAAGGAAATGGGGGGGGGGGTTCATTTTATTTTCAGAAGAAGGATGTGATACATAATATGTACTATGTATGTAATAAGTACAAGTAGGATATAGTTGTGAGGCAGGAGAGGAATGAATCAAAGTACAATAGTATAGGTAGCCAAAAAACTAAAATTCTTGGACTTTCTTGTCAGCCACACAAGTCGTGATTGCTGGGTGCACACGATGAAGAGGAGCAAAAATAACTCCGAAAATATTGAGATGCGGAGACACAAAAAAGTCTTGTTCCTTAAAAAAAATTTGATAATTATTTCCCCATTCGTTGAACTGACCATTCCTTTTGACATAGTGGACATCGTTTATTTTGTTGAACCCATTGGGACATGCAACAATGATGGAAGGAATGATTACACTCTCCCCACACTACAACACAGTCTGGTTGCTTCCCACTCGCTTGCTTATTTGCATCTCCTTGACATCTCAAACAGGCATCTAAAATAGACACAAAAATTGAAAGATTCTCATTAAAATTATCCCAAGTCACAGCATGATTATAAATAACTGATAACCATTTAAAACTTTCTCATAATTTGTTGAAAATATGAATTTTTGCAATGACTAATTTATTGACATTTACAGTGTAGGCGACTCTTGTCATAGTCACAGTTTTCGGATTTTCCACACGCACTTTTTTATCGTAATATCTTCTCGTAACTGAGGCACAAGCTCAAAATATTATTTTTCAACTTGAAAATAATTGTATCATCTATTTCTATGTACCAGAAAATATTACATGGTGCAATTTAAAATTCTCGATAAAAATAACTTCACTTTTACAATGTCAATTTACCATCCCTTTATTTTAACATTTAGTAACCACTTTAACTACTAAAAGTACTATGTACCTAAAACAACAAGTATGGATTAGTGACTATATTCTATGTCATACAAGCCAAAACTAAATTTAATATTTTGAATGTTCAGCTAATTTTAATCAAAGTGAAATGGCATTAGAAATACAACATCTTGTGTACAAAATATCTCAAGTACTTCATACACCATTATTATTTATTATTCGATGAGCCATTTCAAAACTACCATATGATATTCTCTCTAAATATTATGTCCACTAATGTAGAAAAACAATTCATATTATAAAACTTGTTCACCTAAACTTTACAATAAACAATAATTTCAAGATTACAACAGTTATAGTTTAGTGGCTGTAAACAACACATGCCCACACTCAAAAGTAGTTACATCCGACAGGTAAAAAAGAGATGATTAACTAAGAAAGAATTTATACATCAAAATTTTCCACTCTTTGAATTTCTCATTGAAATATTCACAGTAAATACTAAAATATGACCATGACTATAACCAACTATTTTATATTGACTCGACAATTATATTAACAATGAAATTAAATCATTCTAACACATATAGATTTTCATTTAAATACCAAAGCATCAAGTAAATACAACAAACTAGACTTTCTGTCTCATTCTATGAAAACAAATTTGTAAGGAGGAGGATGATAAATAAAAATCCCCATGATATCCCATCTTTCATTTATTGTACTCTGTACTTGTCACTCAGCAGTGTAATAATTGGTTCTGTCAACTTGTGTCCACCAATTTTGTTTAAAACGTCACTCACATGGGTCACCGGCTGTTTAAACAAGTAATTTATTTACTGATCATGAATATCTGTAAAGTCAAATAGAATTAAGAGCGTCGACAAGTCTCCAGAGAAATATCATACTAAGCATTATTATATACGTAACTTGCACTTATATAAAAATGTAATAAGTCTTCCACTCCCACAATTTCTTTTTTAAAAAAGACTTTTGCCTACATCATTCATGAGTCAATTGAACATCAATAAAATCCTCAATCATAACAGAAAAAAATCAATAAATTTCATTGTCAATCTAGCCAGTAATGTGACATACACACTCTCTAATTCTACTCAACCTCATGAGGTTGAGTAGAATTGGAGAGTGTGTATGCATACACAGGTGTCAATTTATGAGAATTCAAAAGAGAATGTTTTACCGAAAGGAAAATTTTTGTCAAAAAATCATAATATTTTTCTCCACCTTGTCTTATATATTCAGAACACATACAAATAGTACAAAGCACACAATAAATATCTGTTTTGAGATTAGAAAAAAACACAAATGTTCGGTTCGATGTACTCGTTAATGTTATAATTCGATTGACTAATATTATAGTTGCCAGTTGCCTACTATAATATTCTCCTACCCCAGCCCTCAATATTCCGCCAATAAAATTGTACAAGACAATAATATATGATTCACGCTTATCTCTTTCGTTCTTCCTCAAAATTGTTTACTTTTTAAAAAGCTTTCATATATACAACATCCCATCCTCTCTAGATTGTGTTTCAAAGGGACAAAATATTTTTTAAATAAAAAACCGTGGTAAATAAATAAAAGATTTTTTTTTAAAAAAATCTTTTGATATCATTTTATTGAACAAGTACAAAGGTTGAAGGAAGGTATATCTATCTAGACAAGATGAGCCACAAAACTAGATAATCATGTCACAAATTGCATGAAAACTCTAAATACTGATATGAAAGTCTAATACAATCAAAACGAAGG
>JAQIVZ010002974.1:0-16730 GCA_034700945.1 Arrhopalites spinosus | reverse complement strand
TAGAAGATTTTTCTGTTGCCACAACTTCATCCTCCTCCTCTTCAGATAAAACAAAATCCTCCACTACCTGGAATCGGCTCATCTGTAAATCAGAACTCAATTTCATGTTTCAGAATTTCAACAAAATTTTAATGTCAAAAGTACACCTTTAAAAAAAGTACACCTTACTTTTACAGCCAAATAGAGTCACCAAAATTAAGGATAAAAATAACGTCAGAGTCCGTGAGACTTGTAGCATGAGAAGTCAACGACGTGAGAGGACGAGTGATTGTGGACTCGAGTAAAGTTTTTTCCAGGCTTTGAGTTTTAATTTTAGGACGGACAAAGGTTCACCCCCTAAGCACGATTTCCAAAGTGCGTATAGTTGGATTCGTATTCTCATGTCAGTATTCTTCAATGGTTGTTTCATGCATGATAAATAGACAGCCATAAAGAAAAGGCAGCATCCCACGACTGACGGCGATTATATACTTATGCTCTCTTAATGTAACATGGATAGACGCCCCTTATTCTATTTAGAGGCCATATAAATTATTTTGACGGAACTTAAATTGTTTTGATGCCCCATACTTTATTTAGACGCCGATACAATCTAATTATACGCCAAGTTTCCTTTTCTTAGACGCCATCAAAATTCATAGCCATAAAAAGTTGCCACGTGTACTGGAATGGGATGATTTTAGCCCAATTCCTGCCATCTTTTGTATGCACTTGAGACAACGGCGTGGCTCCCGTTTTGCCTGCAGAAACAATGTAAACATTTACATTGAATTAACTTTGAATGGCAGAATATTGAAGGCCACTGCAATTGTACAATAGTTGACATAGTCAAATATAACAAAATTAAAATTGATCTTATGGACACAAGATAATGGATTATGGAGACTTTGTGTATTTCAGGTTGAAGGATGGACGAGAGGGTTACGAGTCGAGGGTGGCTGACATGGACTGTGTCAATGAACCTGGACAGACAATTTTTACCACAGAATTGGTCTACAAAAAGGACCGGACATTTTGTAAGCAAATACGAGCCAACATTATATTCTTCATTTATTCATGTTATGTTGCTGTGAAAAGTGAACATAAATACAGGAGATGAAATAAATACTCGAGTTCAGAACATTGTGAAAAATTGACAATGAATCATTATGCAACTCATATTGTTATAATATTTAAGTGACTAAAATAAAAGGCTGGTAATTATGTGCAGGAAATAAATAAACAGACAGAGTTCAAGTCTGTAGAACAAAAGCTAAGAGAGTGTATTATGCAAAAGTAATGAAGGACCTGTTATAGGCCAACGAAAAAGAGAGTCTTAGTGAAGGGTCTCTACATGAGCCAAAACAAGTTTAATGTACACAAAATCCAGTTAACTAACAGTTAAAACTAACAGTTTGAGAAGCCCCAAAACCAAAATTTCTCAAAATTAAACAATGACCATCTTGTGATCATACCGTTGCATTCATATTATAAATAGATATACAAGTATGTATCATCACACATATCTTCAATTGAACCCTTTGGGGCACAAAGTGGACAGTTGATACAAACTTTTCCTGGAAATTAATGCAGCTGTCTAGTTTTTGCCCCAAAGGGCTCAATTATACAATTTGGCAAGGGCACACGTGTCAAGTCAAAACTTGAGATTACGGGCCAAGTTGTTTCCACTAACTAAATATAAACCCTTATTATTGACTTTCTAAATGTCAAGTTGAACGTATAGCGAATTTTCGTAGATGAAAAATAATTGAAAAGCACATCGATACATGTGTCACTATTTGTACTTGACACATGGGTCATTCTGCTTCTCCATTCAAAATCCTTTTCACAGACTAGACTTTTCCCATTAGATAACCTTAAACGGCAAGAGGATTTGACAGGTTTAAGCGGTTACAATTAATTGATTGATGATTACTCTAATCACTGAGCAATCAACTAATTTTCTGTTTTTAATCTTCCTGTACGAAACCACTCAAAAGATTCTCCATTGTCTAACTGTGGCTCAAAAATCAAACATTCTGTCAACTGCACACAGCCTCGATATGTCTTGTATTTTAAAATGGCCAAATTTTTATTACTTCTATCCCTGTCCCTTTCCCTGACCTTTGCATCGGCCAGCACATGGACCTGCCCGATTCAGAATATTCCGGGTAATCCCTGCGAATGTGTAAACCGCAACGATTTTTTCCTGCAACAATGGTTCGTCCGTTTCGAGGGCAACCAGACAACAGAGGCTCACATTTACGAGTACATGGCCCTCATGCGACAATACAATGACTTCCTCAACTCCAATCCCACCCCCGGTTTCTACCTCTACGACACCAACATCACTTCATTTGACCTTTCAATTTTTAACAACTCCCGCTTCTTTGAAATCTACATCCATGGCAATCTCCAGCTCAAAGAAATCATTGGCTCCATCCCCGACCTGAATTTTGCCTTCAAAAAGGAAAGTTTCTACAACATGACCCCATCTCTCGTTGACCCGATCGTCAATGTCAAATTGGTGCAAAAAAATTTGGTCAATTTGTACTGGCAGGAATCGAACCTGGGTAAGGACATGGAGGGATTCAACCTGGTAGCAGATAAAATGCCTGCAGTCACTTTGTTGCAGCTTCACGGTAACAATATTGAATATTTGGATGATGAGCACGTCCTCAATTTCACGGGGATGACTAATTTGGGAAGTCTCGCTCTCGGGTTCAATGCCATGAAAAAATTGGGCGTGGGCAGGCTGATTTTACCAAAGACAAGCAATCCACCTTTTGACATCAGTTTTGTTGATGGAGAGTTGAGTAATGAGGACATAAGCCCGATTATCTTGCCTTGATCCGGCAACCCCATTGTTCTTGTCCTTTGGGTTGAATGAGATTGAATACATTTCGATGGAAAATTTTCAAGGGTTTCTGGACGCCAATCCGCAGAATGGGGACGAGTTTTGGGGGAATGATATCGTCTGTGATTCTCGAATGAAATGGTGAGTATTGTCCCCTAAAAGTTGCGGGAAATTTTGGGGAGAGTAATGGCGGGAAAATTATTGGAGACTGTGTATTTCAGGTTGAAGGATGGACGGGAGAGTTACGGGTCGAGGGAGGCTGACATGAACTGTGTCAATGATCCTGGACAGACAATTTTTACCACAAAATTGGTTTGAAATTGAAGATATATCTTCACTTTCGTATATGTTATCGATACATGATTAAAGTCCATTAATAAGGTATTTTGAGTGAAAATACATAAAAATCATATCTCAGTTATTGTGTTTAAATAATCATCACTTATTTCTAAACTTTACATCTTCTTAACTCACTACAGAAATAGAATTTATGGCTTTGGCTTAAGTGTATATTTTACCATTTAACATTACGTTGCATTTAATCAATGTTAATTCACTTTGACTTAACTTTGACATGGTTGAAAGTGTCGATAAAGCATTTTTGTTGAACACCAATAATTTAACTCAATTAATAAATTCACCATGGCATGTTTCTTAAGATATTTATAACCTTCAAGACAATTTCTTATCATTTTGCTCCTATACACGTGGGTGGAAAATCTGCCAAATCGTCCGAAGCTTCACCGATTAAGATTGAATTTCTTCACCAAAAAACATTGAAAATCACTGAAAATCACTGAGAAATTTGAAAATCTCACTATTGATAATAATAATCTCATAATTGCTGAAAGTCACTGAAAAATCCCTAAAAATTCTCGAAATTTCAGAAGAATTTCTTCAAAACTGGTGAAAAGCACTGAAAATTCTCCATGTCTTAGCAATTTTCTGTGAAAATACTAAAAAAATGGCGGATTTTCTATTTCTTCACCAAAAATTAAAAATTCTTCACCGGTTCCGGATCGGCAAAATTGGTAGATTTTCCACCCACGCCTATACATATCTATAATACCCTGTTAATGTAGCAGTCCTTTTAAAATTAAACCATCTGATAGGCTTAAAAGAGATAAAACTGGTTTCCAATTTTCTCATACACTTGTATTAGAGCCGCTTCAATCTTTGTGGCCAGAACGAAATAGTCATACACGGAATCAGCACCGAATTACACAAGGAGTGAAATGTGATTCCCACTATTATGTACCCCATACATCCCAGTCATCATCACCCTAGTGATCCAAAAGCAAACAAAAAGACAAAGAGAAAAGTTTCAAGCCCTCATTTCAGTCCACATGACCACAATTCGCCCGATTTGTCTACAATTTTCTAACAAATATTTCAGTTTTCGACATCTCAACTTACTTGTAGTTGTAGAATATAAAACTGTAATCAATATTTCAACTCCAGACAGCCAGCAGGTTCCTCGTTTTTTTTATTGAGATCAGTGGGATTACCGACCGGCAATTGCAAAATTAGGATGAGACTAACATTCATATTCTTGGCGCTGACCATTCAAACCGTCCACACCCTCGTCACACCTTCCGCGCCGACAAACCTCTTGCAATTGATCTCAACTCTTTACTGGCCGACACCCCTTGTTTCCACCTTTTTTATCCCAGACAGAGCGGAAGGTCAGGGGTCAGTCATGTGAGTCCCATCAAACAACCAACAATTCTCAACTTGACTCTGCCCCCCTTCCCCATGGATTCATCGGATATGCGGAAAGAGAGACGGAAAGGTCGAATCCCACGGACAATGTTCCTCCACAAACATCTCCATTGTTACACAGCCGTCATTGTCAACTCGACTGGGTACAAATCCGTGGTGGACCTGTACGAGTGGTACCACGTGCAGCCTTGCCTCATCCTCGTCCTCCATTTCACCCCTCCCAGTACCAACTGGCTTACATCCATCATGGCGCCCATAATTTCCATGCCCTTGCATTCCAAATCCGACGGTCACTGTCACCGCCTGCAGTGCAAAAAACGTGGGGACAAGTCGCTCGGATTTCAGTGCCCCCAAAAGGACGGCTGTGTTGGGTCAATGATTGATTGCACGCGGCAAGTCGTCTTGCCGCGTGATCATGGATGGAGGTTGGGGAGTTTTCTGGGAGCCTGTATTTGAAGAGCTCAGAACCAAAAGGCACTAAAAGCATTATGCCCGTGCGTAGCTATATTTCAAAGGTTTTAAGATCACGTGCACGTGTATACCTAGGCAGGAGAACAATGCTTTTAGTGCCTTTTGGTTCTGAGCTCTTCATTTGACGAGGACAAAAGGAACTGAAAGGCCAACACAAGAGGCAGTTTCTATCAAGCTGGAAAGAACGGGGAAGTTCGACTAGGACAAAAATCTCCGTTTGATCGGAAAACGCCGTTAAGTGTGGATCTGACACTGGCAACAAGTATCCTTTCCGTCCGGAATACAACCAACATGTACACCCAGAGGCAGAGAGTTGCCGGTTAGTGTTACAAAAGGTTCTTTTGAGTCATTTGTGAACGCTGCCTTAGCGTAATGAATTTGGGTGTGCTGTGTTCGGTTCTTGGGCAACACAAAAGAATATTCTATGGCGCTATTGCAGGTCACTACACTGTTCAATTGCATCTGAACGAGGACGGGAATGACGACACGTTAGGCCATGAACTCATTGCTGTGTACGAGGGGGAGCGGACGTCGGAGAGTCTTTCCTTTCGATTCATTACGGCAGACAGCCTGAGCAAAGGTCAAGGTCAGTGGTCCCTCAAAACGTATCTCAGGCCCTTTGAGGCCCTCCTCTTGATCCACCTTCTTGTCAGCCTTCTCGCAACGTCCGTATTTCTTGCGTTGTTCCACTTTAAATTGGGTCAAGGCCGACTTTACCGAACCGCGGAAGGGGTCTCAGCAGCCTAAGATTGACTTGCACCCGATTCCTGGACGGATTCTACTGGCTCTGTCGCATACTCCTGGAACAGGACGACCCGCTCGTCCCTATGAACTTGGATGAAGACAAGGGGAAGCCGTGGGGTCGAATATGCGCAATAATTCTGAGCAAGTGGCTCCTAATGGGTCTCGTCATTACCAACGCATACGAGGGAATAATCTGCTCAGAGTATGCCGTACCCCACAAGTTCACTACGAATAGGACAGAACTGTCCCAGTTTCAACTGACCGAGGGTCACTTCACTGTCCACTTTGGGAGTGTTAAATGTGGCCGGAATTTGGATTTGCAAGATGGAACACTAAGGGACAACATTTTCAGCGTCGTTGGATGGCTCAATAGGCTTCAACAGGGGGATACAACTCAATTTCTGAATGCTGTGAAAAGGAACATGTATGTAGCCCACGGGTACTGTCCAGGGTCCCCCGGGTGTGATGTCCAGGACATGTACAGACCGCACAGTCGTTCTGGTTGCAGAAACGTTACCTACTGTCAACGGCTTCATGAGTGGATCCATCTTTTCAACCGCTCCAAAATCACATGTTCACAACAGATGGACCCGGAGTACTTGAACAAGGAATTTAGTTCAACCGTGAAGAGTCTCTTGGTGATAACGGAAGATGACCTGGGGTACTTCTGGAACAAATTTAGGAAGGCCATGAAAGAAAACCCCGGGCTCCAGTTTGCTCATAATGACGGCAAGTCTAAAGATGAATTTTTTGTGGAGAGGGAATACGTGACATTTCGCAAGTGGGTGACCCCGCAATTGATGGATAGGAAAAGTGGGGCAAAGGGTCGGTCCTACGTTCAGTTGGTTCCCAATAGAATGAAAGGACTTTTGAGTTCCGGAGTTTACTCATTCTGAAAAAAATGGAAGAGCATAAAATTGAGAGAGCACGCTAATGCAGATGAAGGGGATTCGGAAATTGGGGACGGTTCAGGAGATCCGATTCCGCTGGGATTTGAAACGTCGGATGTTGGCTTGTGTTTTTGGGCTTTTGGAGTTCTTCTGGGGCTATGTGTTGTCTGTCTGGCATTTGAGGGGGGTCGGAAGAGCATGGGTTGGATGTGGGTCTGGATTAGGCAAACATTTCGAAAAATGTTTCAACACCAAAATGAAGATGAGTAGAAAAAGTAATCTTTTCATAATAATAGACAAACGTGTGGTAAACATGTTTGGAATCTTTAAACCGTCACTAAAAAATGGCCACAATTTGAAGTAGCCAGCCCACAGATGTCGAAATGTGACGAAATTTTATTTGTCACGACTAGTAGACATATTTAGTGAACCGTAGATTTAGTTTTTGCTTACTAATACTTGTGATGTTCTCATTATTACTAATGTGACTATTGTATACTCCACATGAATTCTTTAGTGTAGTCGTAGTCAGCACAATTCTACCCTGTAATAAACTCTAACATTTAAAATTTAACTCTGATGTTTTCAGTAAACCTTGTATTTTGTTGCCTATATTCTGTAAATAAAAAAACACCCGACATCCCAACATTGTCAGTGTCCATCAACTGGCAAAAATTGACCGGTCAGAACTGGTATTAACAATAGTTTTTCCCGCCCACGAGCAAGTGGCGAAAATTAGTCAAAATGGCAAAACAGACAAAAAGGTTAACGTTGGAGGCATATTTTGCACATACTGGGGTCCCAAAGGGTCCAATCCATAAAATTTTAGTTCATAATCTATTTATCATACAGATTTTCAAACTTTTAGAAAGATGATACTGGAAAACATCTTAACAATCAGCATTAAAACTTACTCTTAAAAAAGACCCTCAAAACCATGGTTTATAGTCACATGAAGAAACGTTCACTCACAAGCTTGAATCTAAGACCATTCCCATGATTTGTCGTATTGATTTCACACACACCCAAGAACAGATTAAAATACGCCCACTGTTATCCCCAAACTGAAATCAGTTTTCAGAAAGGCCACACTGACCAATAAAATAAAGTTTTGCCATTTCAACAATCAACTGTATTATTTTACTTTGAAGACTAACGGTTTGAATTTTTATTTCCACATTCTAGAGCATCAGTAGACAATTACAAGTGACACAGCTAATGAGAAAAATGACCCCAAGGGCCGTTGACCTCTTCATGACAAAAACCCGACCCACTCGGATCCCGATGGGGGCCAAAGTCCACATATCTCGTCTCTCTTGTCTCACCACGTACACTGTTAGCGAACGGAGGTGACCCTTGGACAGTTCAAATATTTGACCTTGCAGCGTGTACATCAAGAGGTGAAAGAAGATGAAGCCGATGGACCACGTGACGAGGAAAATCAAAATTGGCGCCTCCAGCTCCACATTATCCCTCACACTGATCACAATGAAGAGAACGTGGAGGGTCATAGTCGACTGCATGAACGTGGGCCACAAAATGTCTGCCAAAAGTTCGTCGTACACTGCATGCAAAATCCGGAGTTGTCGATAGACTACGAGCATTCCTTGAGAATTTCGAGCGTCTTTTGACCTCGACCTTTCAATTTGAAAAATAAGTTAGCACCATTAATCATAATTCACATTAAATTGGAATGCTGGATCCAAAACCTGAGTCGTTGAAGCCAGAGGACGCAGTTGAGACTATAAATCATGAAGACGATGAACCAATACAAAGCCAAATAGGAAGAGTCCAGACAACCCAAATAAATTTCGTAGAGTCCAATCATCAAAATGGACCACTCTGTCCCATTTCCGTCCAGAACGAACCTGTACCAGAATTGTTTGCTGTCCAACTTGGCCATGGTCATGCCCATGATCCCAAGTCCATTGACGATGGTCACTGGGATCCCCAAAAGTCTTACACTTTGTCCAATCAGTGCTAATTGACCGTCCAGGATTGGATCATTTCTGGTCATTCTGTCGTTGACTTGGAGCCATTGGTTGAGAAAGAAGGTCAACTGGTGACGACGGACTAAGGTCATGACCATCATGATTGCAATACTGGGGTAGCCCACAAAATAGATCAAGTGGAGGGCCAGGTCTGAAGCCGAATTGACACTTGAATCGTGATTTTGACCCAGGGTCAAGAATGAGTGGAGGAGGGTCAAGATTGAGAAAAGCGAGTGACCCATAACGATGAGAATGTTGGTGATGAGGTGGAAAAGTCCCAATTTTGTGAGGTTCGAGTCAAATCCCTCTTTGGTGGGATTATAATGGACTGGATTGAATTTGAAGGAGTGGGTGAATTTAAGGAATTTTTCAAGCTCGTATCTGACTCTTTCGGCCATGATTTTGTCAAAGTTTTAAAAAACTGAACTGAATTATGGGTTGGGATATTTTGGTGGTCAATGAATAATGATAAAGGAAACGTAATTACTAGTAATGTTTCAAATTATGGGAGAAAATACTGTTTGTACAGTAGTTTAATTATACGAAAATACTAAACAATCGTAGAGTCAGTAGAAGAAATTATGATGAATCTTAATTGGATTCATGGAATAAATAATGATATTTCTGGCCAATTAAAGAATGATTGGGCCAAGTACAAGTTAAACAAATCAAGTCTGCAAATGAAATCATGGGGTCCCTTGAATTGTTCTATCAAAACATTTAACAGAAATATAAGAAGGTGGCGTTCACAAATGACGTCACGGACGTAGGGGGCTCACACATTCAGCTCAACCAATGAAAAAGTTTCACGCCCCTCTTCTGACCAACAAAAAAGCTTCATGTACATGAAGTGTGTTGGCATAGTCCCTTCAAAGAGAAGGGCTTCAGGACCCAACATGTATATGCAATGTGTTAAGATTCTACTCTCGGTTCAAACTATAAAGTAGTCCAGATTTTGGAAGTGGTGGAAATGAGGGGACTCCTTCAAAATGACGGATGGGATAAAACGTTTTGCCTTTGAAGTCTTCTCTCTCTCCCCATTGGCTCCTACCCTTACAATGTTAGAGCAAGCAGGCACTTGAACTAACGTTAGGTACTTGAACCATCCCCGTCACGAAACCTATACACATTTTTTACTTCACTCCCACACATTAAAACTGTGTACAGGTTTCGTGACGGGGATGGTTCAAGTACCTAACGTTAGTTTAAGTGCCTACTTGCTTTAAGATTGTAACGGTACGAGCCAATGGGGAGAGAGGGAGGACTTCAAAGGCATAAAGTCTCACCCCGTCTGACATTTTGGAAGAGTCCCCTCATTTCCAAAATATGGACCACTTAGTTTGAATCGAAAGTACACTAAGGCCCCGTTTACACTTGCATTTAATCCATGGATTGGCGATGGGCGTCAAGTCAGCCGACAGCCTAACAGCAGCCGTTCCGCTGAAAATTTCAAGTCATCTGACGGTTCTAAATAAAATCGATTCTCGTTCCCTTATATATCTGTAAGTCCCATATTCTCAACATATCTTTTCTGTTGGACACTCTAAGGGTACAAACTCTGAATTTGACCTAGGGAATCATGACGACAATCCATAGATTAAATTCAAGTGTAAACGGGGTCTAAAGGCCTGTAGGTGACTGACCATTCCATTTATCTTTCCCGACAACCAAATTAAAAATCCCAGGGTCATTTTGTAGAAACTTTTTTTCCTATGGTTTTCCGATTTTTTATGATTCCTAAATCCACCTTGCATGATGATTATTAAAATGGAGATGTGGACAGCAATGAAATTTGTTTAATTCCAATATTTCGACAGCTCTTTAGCTTTCTTCCTCAGGGCTATTTATTAACCAAATTACACATTAATACATGATACAATAATATGACACAGTAAACTAAAACAATAATATGTTACCCGTTAACAAGCTGTTAAGTGCTTTAACTTCCCACTAATTAGCAAATGTTATTTAATTGTTAAATACTCAACTTCCTTCCTCTTTATTTTTAGTTTATGGTACTATTAATGTGTCTATATCAAGTCGGTCATAATTATGCGGCACTCGTTGCCTTCACTGGACAACAAGAATTGAAATTTGTTTTTAAGAAAATAAACTTTGTAAAGATCAAATGCGACAAACCGCGAGACCATTTCGTATTCATTTTGATGAAATGTTTCTAAATTCAGTCAACCAAACCAGAACAAATTAAAGTTCCGAGTCAACATGAAGGAACCTATAACCTTTATTAGTCGGCAATAAAACCCATTCTTTCCGTAAGTGAAGCCTTAAATTGGGAATCGAATCGCATCAATCATGGAACATTATTCTCTTCTAGTAAAGAAGTAAACAACCTTGGGTGCGTTGTTTTATTCTCGCCTGGATGGCAGGCGGCCTGGATTTCTTCCAATTAGAACGTTAGGGAGATACATACGTGGCCTGCATTCCTGAAGAGCTGATAAGGATTTCCTCAACGTTTTGGTTAAATTGATAAGTAGGCTTCCAGACTGGAAAATTTCTGCCTTGCTGTGTGTTCAACCAAATGAATGAAAACGTCGAGGAAATCCTTATCAGCTCTTCAGGAATGCAGGCGACGTATGTATTTCCCTAACGTTCTAATTGAAAGGAATCCAGGCCGCCTGCCATCTAGGCGAGAATAAAACAACGTACTCCTTGTTTCACTATAGTCTATGGTGAATAAAAGTCAATAGAAAATCAATTATAAGAATTCTTAAAGATTATTGTCCACTTGTTGTCTATTGATTTTCAATTGGCAAAATAATTCTTTACGCCAAATGAATCGAAATACTTTAGACTTTATGTCATTTTCGTCCATTTCGGCATTTGAAAAGACATGGAAATCTCTAATACACTTTTTTCTTAGAGAAACCTTTTGTAAAATAACAATTTATTTCTGTTTTTTTTATTTTTCTAAACGGGTGGTTTAGCATAAATTTGGTCAGCTATGCCCCACTGAGATTAAATTTTTATTTTAGTCCGTTGATAGCGTGTACAGAGAGAGGGGGAGAGACTGATAAATTAGCATTACCTTAATGAAAAGGAAGGAAAGAGGAAACTGATGGGCCCATACTGGAGGACAAAAATCTTTAAATTTCCTTTTTATGAAAATAATACCGAGGTATGGATTTGAATGGGCCAGCTTCAATCTACAAGGCAAAATCTTGTAACAGTTTTAGTGCGTCTTTGTCCAAGACTGACTCACCTTAAGATATAGTACCAGTAACTTATTTTACCGACAACATTTTCCATTTTATGCACAATCGCAGTTCCAATAACTTAATTTGATATCCAAAAACATTACAAAAACAGAAAATAGCAATAAAATGTGTGTCCACATAAACACAAAAGGAACTGTTCAGAATTGACCAATTCTGCAATAATTGCTCATGATTCAAGTCACGATGTCATCATGTCATCCGTAAGATACGACCATATGAACACATATAACCATCAACCTCTGGTGACAAAAGTTCAAATCGTGACATTGGACACCTTTTGCGGGATGTAAGTAACTTACAATTAAATTATGGTGGCTACGTTTACCCATTTAATGTTCTAGTTGAAGGGCTTTTTTAATATTACCTAAATATGAAATTAGATATATCATTCTTGTTTCAAACACACAGAATTGTATTATCAAAGGGTACTCAAATGTTTTTCTATCTACCGTATTACTTCCGTATTACTAGAGAAAGGTGATAGGAGATTATGTAAAAATTGGAGACCGATAAGCATGTCCTCAGTCCTAAGAAGACTATTTGAAAAAATATTGAATAAAGAGTTATGTCATCATGTAGAATTGAATAAAAACCAGCGAGGATTTGTTAAACAGCCAGGTACTCTCGTGAATATTAGTTTGATAGACAAATGCCTCAAGGATGCAAAGCAAAATAAAAAGACCTGCGTAATTGTATATTTAGATATTCGTCAAACTTTCGACAATGTGGGCCATGAGCATCTGGAAAATGTATTAGGGGAAAAGAGAATTCCAACTGTATAACGGAATATCCTAATTAGTTGTATCAAAGTGAATCGGGCACGAATTCGCGCCAACAATTTCACGATTAAAAGCATTCCTATTACGAGAGGTGTATTGCAAGGTGGTCCCCTGTCTCCTGAGTTTTTCAATATGTCAATAGATCATATTGCGGCCCAATTGTCGGAGGATGAAATATCTTCAGTACATGGTTATAGCTTAGACGATGCTTTGGAGAGTTTATCAACCGCTTTATTTTCCTGATGATACAGCACTCATTGCCAATTCTTTAGCATCTGCCAAATTTCAAACTCGAATGGCTTTAGAGTTGTTCACTCAAATTGGTCTTGACATAAATTTTGATAAGTGTGAAGCGATCAGGGTAGAAAAGGGACAATTGATAGAAAAAGATATAAAAATTGATGAAGGAACTTGTATCCGGTCAGTTAAGGAGGGTGAGCAAATCAGGTATCTCGGGGTCAACTTTAGGGATGAAATAATATTCAACACTAAACAATACATTTCGGACAAAAATGGAACGATTAGTGTCAACTCCAACGTTGCACAGTGATCAAAAATGTTTAATAATTAATCAGTTCTTATGGCCAACCCTTTTCTATCAATTACAACATGCACCCCTTCAAAAACCCTATGTCAAGCAGTTTTTGAAGGACTGTAATGTCATAATTAAGAGTTCCATCAAACAAATAATGGAGATGCCTGAGGATCTTCCCAATTCTATGTTGTATGCCCCAAGAAAGTACAAAGGCCTCGGTTTGGTAAAGGCCGCACGGGACGGGGAACTCCAACAAATTAGTATCTCAGTCAGGTTAGAGAAAACGAGAAATTCACATTTAAATTTGACTACTGATTTTAAAAAGGAGCAATGGGCTCATTGTAGTCAACTTAAAATATCGTCACAGGAAATCGAGGAAAATGAAATATTTAGCAGAGGACAGGCCTCTAGGAAAATAAGGGACATCCTACGCAACAGAGAATTTGAGGAGTGGTGCAAACTAAAGCACAAGGGTCAAGGTGTACAATTATTTCAAGAGTGCCCGTATGCTAATTCTTGGGTGTTTAGTACAAAAGGTCTTTTTTGCTCTGAATGGAAGTCATCAAGATGTTGGCAAATGCAGCGGCTGTCCGTAGTGTGCCTGGTCGTAGTGTGGACGGTAACCGTTGTAGATATTGCAACGAGTATGAATCTTTAGGTCACGTCCTCGACCAATGAAGACACGGTGAGCTTCTACGAGATATGCGCCATAATACAATTAGGTCAATATTGGCAGAAGAACTAAGAAAATTGGGATAAATGGCCCATGAGGAAGTTGACTGCATCAATGAGGTGAGCTCTACTCAGCGTATTGACATTATTATATTTAAGGATGACAAGGAAAAGGCATATATTCTAGACCCAACAATCAGAATATAATTCGATTTCGATCAAGCGTCTAAAGTCGACATAGAGAAGCGTAGTCACTCCGAAGGGTCAATACCATTCTTTAAGGAGATGTACGGTTTAAAAGAAATTGAAATTATTGGTTTATTTATAGGAGCGAGGGGTACGATTGTTTCGTTTTTTGATAATTTTAGAAAACAATTTGAGTTATCAAAAGAGTTATGTACCTATTAGTATGATATCATCAGCATACATTAAAAATGGAATTTCTCTGTTTCCTATTTTTACATTTTCATACCTTTTGCTTAACATGATTTTGACTAGGTCATTAATATGTAATGTAAACGGAGTCGGACTAAGGGATTCACCTGTAAAACCCCTTGTGTAACATTGAATGTTTCAGTTTCACCAGTACTTGTTCTAATGCAGCCCTTGGTGTTATCATATATAGTTTTTATACATTTTATAAACTTTTCACTTAATTATAATTCATTTAACTTATTCCACAATGTGTTATGTTTAACATTATCAAAGGCTTTTGAAAAATCAACAAAGAAGCAGTATAATTTACCTCCTTTGTTTTTAAGTGTATTACATATAATTGTATTAAGAGCAAACAGATGATCAATACACCCTAAATTGTTCTTGTAGGCAGCTTGTATATCTGATATCTCTTTTTTTGTTTTACACCATCCTCTTACTCTTTCGTTTAACATAAGTGTGAACAATTTTAATTTGGTTACAATTAGGGAAATAGGTCTATAATTGTTGGGCTGTGTTTTATCTCCTTTTTAAAGATAGGTGCTATTACAATCTTAAGCCAGTCTAAAGGTATTTAACCATTTTTATACATTTTAATGTAAATATCACATAAAACATTTAAATCTTCTTCAATTAAACTTTTAAGAAGCTCATTTTGTACACCATCAAAACCACGAGCTTTCTTATTTTTAAGTTTTTTAAGCATACATCTTATCTCTGTGGTGTTGAAATTTCTTCAGTAATGCATCTTCCTTAACATTATAACTTATATTACATTCTTCTTTTTTAGGATAAAACTCATTAAAAAAATTTAACCGTTTCTTCTGGGACTTGACATTCTTCCGACTGATTCTTAGTTCTAAATTGATTAATTGTGTCCCAAAATTCTTTGGAACTTTTTGCATTTAAAATTTGTTGTATGTACAACAAATTGATAATGTTATCAATATGTTTAGCTTCCTTAGTTTTTTTAACAGTCTTGAGATAATCCTTTTTAGACTCTAGTTAATGTTCCAGGTAGTACATAACATCATCATGTTTTGCATTTCAAAATATCTTGAGATTATTTTTACATATTTGCTTTTTTGTACGACACTCATTAAACCATGAATTCATCTTACCCTTATTGTTATTAATTTTCTTTTTCATTTTACATCTTATTAATTGTTTTGTGTACAGCATCATAAAAATGTTAAGCAGTATTGCACTCGTTTTTGTTCAATTCCTTACATAGCTCGTTATTAAAATCATCTGCTTTGTCTATATTCCATATTATTATGTTTTTGTATATGTGGCTTTTTGTTTGTTGCACATAGTTCTTACATATATCGATTTCATATAAAGTATTATTGGCATGTGATCAGATTCTTCTGATTGCTTAACCTTAAAATCTAAAATATCATTAGTTAAGTTTTGCGAGACCATGCCGTAGTCAATGACACTACACCCCGTTCTATTGATATTTTTTCCTTTGTTGTTAAACAGTAAAGTGTAATTACATGAGTTTACTTTGTTAATGTTACCATTACAATATATTATTGTCTATATATCTTTCGGTTGGGTTCTACATTATGGGACTACACATTGTCAATACGCATGTAGTCAATGCCCATGTAGTTAATGCCAATAATGTTAGTGCCAATGTTGTCAATGCCCATAATGTTAATGCATCTTTACTTTGTAATCATAATGGTTACAAAATTATAAAAATTACACTGAAGGCAAACGCCTCATAAACAAACCACACACATTAAGTTTGACATGGCGGTTTCTGGACCCGGATGTTATAAATGTGATGCGGCATCTTGAACACAAGAACCTTTTTGTCACCCGCCAATGTGACTTCATGTGATGACTTTTGGTGGCTCGAGATGACAATTTGGCCCCAAAAATCCAACACCACAAAGAATACGACACTCCTACAGGTCTCACTGGTTTTGGTGCTTCTTCTTCTCCTTCAGTTTGACCCCCGCTCTCCCTTGACACTTGACTCCCCTCCCTTGACACTTCACTCTTTCTCGACACTTGACCCTTCTTTCTCGACACTTTTGACTGCTCTACTCTTTCTTCTCTATTGTTTTTGCTTTTCCCTCTCATGCCATTCTCAACTACTTGAAATCTTTTGAGACATTGCTCCCAATGCTTCCATTGGGCAGTATTTGTTTCTGTGACAAAGTCAAAGGCACTACACTGGAACAGTCTTGTGGCACAAATTTTATTTCTAAAGGGCAGCGGAGAAGACATGGTATATTGTGAGTGTTTTTCCATGTGTTTTACTTTTTTTGTTGTTAAATGAGCAATAATATAAAAACACTTACAATTGGCCATGTCTTGTCCGCTGGCCTTTTGATTCCATAATTGGTACAACTCCTTCCAAAAAATTCCAAAATTTGAGAGACCACGGGCTACTCAAATTCAA
>JAQIVZ010002973.1:0-16741 GCA_034700945.1 Arrhopalites spinosus | reverse complement strand
TTTGCATTTAGATGTTTTGGTCATTAGGTATTCTGGCCATTTATTGAAATGACATCTAGGTCAAATGGACAAGGTGTGATGGTCTAGGTGTTATGTCATGATACGGCCATTATAATTTGATATCTTAACTTACACACATCGAAGTTCGCGTAATACAAAAATCTAAACCGAAGTTCATAAAATTTTGAGAAACCTAAAAGTTGTAGCTATTTAAATCAGTTCTTGATAATAAAATATATTTGCTGGGGATTAAATATATTCACTAGGAATTAACAATATTTGCTATCGTTTCAAATTATTTGCTGGCGTTTCAAAATATTTGCTGGCGTCTTAAAATATTTGCTGGCGTTTTCAATGAATTTCCGGGTGCCAAAATTGGTCCCCTTATTTTTCTCACCTCCACTGTCAGACGCTGCCAAACATGTACAATGTGATTAATTGCGGTAGAACACAAAGTGTATGAAAATTTTTTGTGTGGTGTAGATCTACGTTTTACAGTGCAAAAAGCGCAATGGCTTTTATTTTGACTTTAAATAAAACAGGACCATTGTTCTTCAGTTCTCCACCCTCGAAATTGAATATCATTATTTAAATTACTTTTTAAAAATAATATTTATTTTACAACTTAATTTTAATCAAATCATTTATTAGTGTTCCTGATTAGTGATTATCATCAAGGCTCTCCGGCCTTTTTTGACTGGAGAGCCTTGGTGGGTACTAGTAATATAAACTCAGTGAAAAAATTGAAATAGTGCAAAAACCGCAGCACCAATCAATCTGAAATTTTCATTGTTGTTGTGCCTTGATGACACGTTTATGTGTGAACTTTCAGAAAAAGTATGTCTTTAGCTTTAAAAAGTTTACTTGAGAGAATTTCTGTTTAAAACTGAAAATGGTTCAATAAATAGAACAAAATTCACCATTTTCGCTACGGATTAGTTTATTCACTTTATTACATTAAATTTGGCACAAGATGACTTAAATCATAAAAATAAATTCCGCGAATACTGATTAAAAACGTGTGAAGCAATTCTTTAGGATTGTAAATCTACTCAGCTGTTTTTTTTTAAAATAGAAGGGCTTCATTCTGAACCACAATTAAAGATAGGGAGTCCAGTGAATAAGGAAGTTGAAATGATCATAGATATAGTCCATCTATTTAAACTTGTAGCTTTACATGGGGGTGGCTTGGCTTTAAATTAAAGTTTACCGTAATTATTACATTGTTGGAATATATTCATTTTAATTACATAGAAGTAGTAATTTTTGAAAATTTTGAATAGTATTTTTTGAAAAAAATGACCCTTCATTACCTTTTTTAACGTTGCAAAGGAGTGTACAACAACATGTTCCAACTTGTTTGTCAGGTCCGTCTACTGGCCCCGCTGGTGCTCCTTCCACACACTTTGTGTCTCCATTATGAAAAAAACAGCACGGAAAAAAACTGGGACCACCTTGTTTATCTACCTCACAACCTTGACCGGATGGACACATGCTTACTGCCGCCTTCTTTATAACACTCAATTTCTGCAGAGAAATATCAAAGAGTAAATATCACAAAAATTAATTATCAAGTCAATTTGTATCCACATAAGTTGTGAAAATCTAATATTTGATTTTGACCAATGTACCGGCGGGAGTTGTGGGAGTGGTATTGGCTACGTATTAAAATGAATTATAATTTTTTGGTCCCGCTAGTGCATCATTTGCGTCATTCGGAAGGTTTCCAACGTCTTTGAGGATTTTGTCCAGTTCATCTGCGTCTTTTTCATTTTTTAGTAGCTCAGTGAATTTAATTTTGAACCCGTTGATTTTTTGTTAGAATTTTTGTTGTTGTTGTCTTTTTGACCCTTCCATATTCTCTACACTTGCCTCAGTTTCTTGTTCTGGGTCTTCATCATACTTTTCAGTCACTTGATCTCTGTATTCTCGGCGATACTTGATTCTTTGATCCTTTTGCAGATCATCGAGAGTAGGGTAGGACTTGGAGCAATTGTCATGTTCACATGAGTATGGGCGTGGTTGATCTGGTGGAGCATCCTTAAAGTAGATTGAACGTTGGATAAGAACTCTATGCACCAAAGAAGAAAAGGTTTTGGCAGAACAGGGCATAGAGGGTATATGGCCTTGAGGATGTCAAATTCAAAATAATCACCTCAACGACTACTGACGGCTACAAACTATTACAACAAATATTGTATAAATAATTTTTGGTTTTTTACATACCAGTCTTTGGGTATAAAAATGCTCTCTTGTCGAGGACATATGGGACAAACACAGAAAACGTACAGTAATAAAATACTTTATTCAAAGTCACTGTTCTCTATTAAGAGACTTGCCATTAGACGCAGTATACTACAACAATTCTTTTTACACATTTTTTTAATGAATACAAATGTAATTTCATGTACTATTTGATTGTTAATGCATAAGAAGCTATTATGTATGAGTGCTAATGAAACTAAATAATTTGTCATATTGAATGTACAAGACTCATGAAGGATGAATGTATTCATTAATAATTTTGTCATTTTATTTAATCAGTTGAAATTTTAGTCACTCAGATTTCAAATTTCCCGCTCTAATGTGTCACATAACTTAATTTATTGACAGCGCCCTGTCCACTTAACAAATTTAGACCTGTCTATTAATTGTAATTATTTATTTTTTGTCTCTCTTTAGTCAGTAGAAACCGGACTGTCATTGTGGTGCTGATTGGCCATCATGGCGGATGCGTGTGCTGATATCTGCCAACAGAAAAGAAAAACAACAATAAAATCTTTTTTGAATAGTCAAACCATAAATAAAAAAACATTTTAAAATTTAAAATTTACCGCATTTCTGGCGCTATCCTTCCCATGATAATTAGAAGCAAGACCCGCAGCGTATCGATTCTTTTTGTGTAAGGGTTCCTTCCTCTTGTCACAATAATTAGTTGGGGGAATGGACGCCAGGGAAGACATGTCAAGGGTGCTCATCTCTGAAGGTGGTTCGGAATAGTCTCCCTCCTTGTGAATCCCAAGATTCATTAATTTGGCTCGTCTTAGTCGATTGATTTCAATTTGTAATGCTTCATTCCTCTCCATTAATGCTTCTCTCAATACTGTGTCTCCCTGCAGGGCTGCTCTCAACTCTTCCAATTTTCGATCAACCACTTTCCTACAATTCAACCAATTAATTTTCATTTATTTTTAATTTCAGTTATTTTACCTTTCTTCCTCGGCTGACATGACTTGTTGAGCTAGTGTTGCCTTGTCCTTTTCGTAACCTTTGACCCTTTCATGAGCTTCTGCGAGTTGACGATTCAAATGGTCGATTTGAGCTTGTAGCCAACGACAATGGTCCTTAATTTGAGAGGCTTCGTCTCCAGCGGATTTAATTCTTTCACTCCATTGAACTTTCTGTTCTTTTACGTTACTTCTTAATTGACCCACCACGACATTTAATTGCTCCATCTAATTAAATATTCATTTTTATTATTTAATTTAAATTTAAATTTAATTTTTATTACATTTCTCTTCTGGTCTTGGGTTTCCCGGAGAAGTTTGTGATTGGCTCGGGTGAGTTCCTGAATCTTTTTCTGTTGGCGAAAGCTCGCTTTTTGAATCCCCTCAAGTGCTGCCCCCTGTCTGGCGAGTTCGGCTTCTTTCTCGGCCAATTGTTTGTCGACTTCAGCCTATTTAAATGAAATTAAAAAATTGCGGGAACAAATATTTAAAAACGATTGAAATTACTTTGGCCGCCAAGAGCGCATCGTAGAGTTGTTGAAGTTTCAAATATTTTTCGTTGTGCACGTCCTGACTTGAAATCAATTCTTCGGTCTTTAATTTTAAACAATTTTTAAGGTCATCGATTTCTGTTTGACCTTTGGACAAGTTGACCTCCAATTGAGACTTGATGGTTAAATTATTTTCTTCAACGGATTGCAATTTTGATTTGAGTTCAGTGATTTCATCTTTGTAACTTGAATTTTGGGATTGGACTGCCTGCAGTGCCCCCTCTAGAACGGTGTATCGGGTTGTGTTGCCTTCATCTGTTGAAATGGCGTTGAGTTTGTTGATCAAGCTTTCTAAAATTGTGTGAATGCTTTCTTCCGTTCCTTTTCGTTCTTTCAAAATCATGGCAAGGATGCTTTCATAGCTGGTACGTTCTTTGATAAGTTTTCGATGTTCTTCGAGGAGTGTCTCGTAGGCTTCGTGTAGTTGAACTTTTTCTGATGCAACTTGATAAATTTCATCTTGTAATGTTTGGAAATCTTCATCATATTTTTCCATTTGTGAATTCAAAGAGTCCATAGCAGTCCCTCTTTGTCGAACAAAATTCATTATTGAATCGAAATCATGCTCTCTTTTTCGAATATTTGTTGTTGAAATTATTCCTACTTGTCTGAGAACATGACTGGGTTTTCGATGAATATTTGGAATAGGACTTTTTCGATATGTGTCTGGTACGGTTGAATTTTTGGTGGTGTAGTCTTCTTGAATTTGGACCGATGTGGAATTTGATGTTGAATTTTCTGTAGAAACTTCTCGACGATAACTGGAACACGTTTTTTGTGATTGACTGGCAATTTGTAGGGAAAGTTCTTTAACTTCTTCGTTTAAAAGGGACTTTTCTTTTTCCAGATATTTTAATTCGGATTCTAAACAGTTTTGAATTACCCGGGAACTTTCCAACTGTTCTTTGAGGAGACGATTTGATTGCTCCAGACCTTTTAGTCTGAAATTAAATGAAAATATTTAAAATTTAATTAATTTTAATTATTATTATCAAAAATATTTGAAATTAGCGCCACTCACTTGTTGGAACAATCTGGCGGGCGGGAGACGAAGACATTCCATTCAGTTTCCATTTCTTTTACTACAAACTTTAGCGTGTTAATAACTTGCAATAATTTATGGTCCCCCTAATTAAATGTAATTAATTTAAATTAGGTAAGATTTAATTTTAAAATAATTAAAATTTCATACTGGAGTGGCACTGATTCGTGGTAGACAAGCTTTGTCGTCAATTGAAAGCCAAAGGGATTGCAATTTATTTAAAATTTCTGTAGAGGCATGTTCTGCATCCTCAATTAAATGAAGATTTGTAATTAAATCTTTTTTAACTTGAAATAATTCACTGTCAGATGGTCCCATTAAATCGGAGAGAGCGCCCTTTTCAATTGTGTAAGTTTCCAATGATTGTTGACTTGGATTGTCTACATTAATTAGAATTAATATATGAAGGGGAGTTAATTGTAGATTAAATGTACCAAATAAAGGATTTTGATTAAGACAATCTTCAATGATGGATGGTTCAGTCGGACAAAGACTTTCAGCCTCGGAAGCATATCCAGAATTGGATGTGTAGGATTTAATTGACTTTGACCCCTTGTCAAAATTATAAACTATTTCGTGAGAAGGTGAATGAGTGCTCATTTTAAATATTTTGCAATTTACAATTACTAATTAGTAATTAAATTTAATTAATTTAGTTAAATTCACTTAATTTCACATTTAAAATTAATTATTCTAGTTAGCTAAATTATATTGTCAATTGTGCATTGCGTACAAAGATGAATTATTTTTGGAGCGGGAATTTTGAAAGTTTGAATTTGGTCAACATTTTGAGTGGGCATGGGAACATGGAATTTAATTGTAGAAGTAAATATTTAATTTCAATTTAAATGGAATAATTAGCTAACAAGCATGTGACATTACTAAAACTTGTTGTCGAATTTTACAGCGTAGAAAATTTTAATTACCGTCCAGCTTTTAAAATTCAAAGGGGTTAAATTACAATACCGTCAATGTTAATAATTATTAAGTTAATTAAATTAACGTAATTATTTGAATTTATTAAATAATAATAATTTTGTGTATCAATAATTTAAATTATTTTAGATAGTAGACATTTTATTAAAAATATTTATTATAATTAATTCCCTGAAAAAGCATTAAAAATTGAGTAACCATTCATGTCAAAGTTAAAAAGTAATTTTAATACATCAAGCAAACTGGTTTTAAATAGAAACAAATTAAAATCATTTTGATTTGGCTGGATCAATTTAACCCACGTGTGCACCGTACACGTGGAGCTCGATCCCCACGGGCCCACGGGGAGTTTATGATAATTTTAGTTATTATGTAATTGTTAGGTTTATATTAAGTTATGATAGAGAATTTTATTTGCTCCCAATTTGTCAACATAATTAATTGTCAGTAATAACTCTGCGGGTAATTAGTGACAATTAATTAAATGATGCCAAAATAATTATTGACAATGCACTATCATCACCATTTAGTAGGCTAACTGACTTAAGATAAATGTATTTAGATTTCAATTTAATTACTTTATTTACCTTCCATATTACATAATCCCTTTGAAGGGGCGTACCCATGGCCCAGGTCAAAATTGACGGGGTTAATAAATTGACTCTAAGCATTTTAAGCCATAACGAAAACCCGGGCTGTGGGCACGGCCCCTCGAACACTGTAAAAAATAGAGCTTTACGAGAGAGAGCGATGCCAGGTGAAAAATGAGCCTAAGATTTTTGGAACGTAGTTTCACAAAATGCCCAAAAAATAATCTTTGACATTAATTGCATTCAAAATTTAATTATTGGTCTCCCCTAAATTACTTTTGCTTTATCTCCCTTGCCTCGGGCTCATAAAATAGTCAACTGATGAGTAAACTTGATGAACCAATTAAATTAATTTGCCAGTTTTCTGATAACTCCCTACAAAATTATGGACCTCAACACACCAAGCCCACAAACAGTTTAACATTTTCAAACGGAACCACCAATAAAATTTTGAGTCTCCTCCAAAATATTTTAAAATGTTGAGTAAAAAAGAAAACCGCCATAATTTCTGGGCCATTCATTGGTTCTCCCGCCTCAATTTCCTTCCAATCGAAGTTGACCGGGTGAATGGGTTGATTCGGAAGGAGCCCACAAGATGGCGGAATTTTGCTTGGCTTTTGGTATGGACGATAACTTTATTCGATTCTCTCTACGTCGTTCTACGCTTCGTCCAGTCTCTCATTCATCCGGAATTGATCATCAAACATCATTTTGTTATACATTTGACCTGCACGATGACCTACCCCATGGTTTTTTTAAATACAATTAATAATTGAATTAATTTGTAAAGTAATTGTTAATTAATTCAAAGGTGGTCATCTGGTTAGGCTACCTCTTCATTATAGAGACAAAAACCAACTTCAAAATTCTGAACAGTATTTTTGAAGATTGTCCTCCGCAAGGTAAAATTTATTTTAAATTAAAGTATTTAATGAAATGAATTTGAATTTAATGTTAGTGAGAAAAAGCGGGATATTCAAATATTCGAGACACGAACTACTGGCTATGTACATGCCATTTTTGTACATTATGACAATTTTATTCATGATCGCTCTGTTCAGTTTGGACAAAAAAAGAAGGCAATTAATTTTCACTGTGCTGCCCCCTACCTATCAAAATTCTCATACTTTCTATGGCTTGCTAATCATCGATGGCTACTGTGTGGCGCAGATTGCTGTGGGAGGGTATTTTGTCTTGTTGGCTCAACTTTTATTCTTTGAAAAATTGGAGGCTACTCATGCCCACATTCTGGGTCGTCTCAAGTAATTTTATTTAAATTAACCCGACTTAATCATCAATTAAATGTAATTAACTAATTTTAGAAATGCTCGCATAATTTCGGTTCATTTCATAACAAACATTTTGGATGACCTCCATGGCCTCTGGCTCATGATTACACTATTCAATCATCTCCACGCGCCACTGATCTTTCTATTTAAATTTAGCGCCATAGGGGTAGTCATATTTGGCACGTGTTCGGCCATCTTGACCAACTTTTCAACTGACCCATTGGTCGTATTGGTCAACAGTGTAACAGCAGGGGACATGGTCGTGTTGTTTGCAATTATTTTTGAAAAGGCGTTTCATATTCCTCAAAATTTTAAGTTAATTAAAATTGATGTCAAGCTCATTATGCGCCAATCAGAGTCGACCAATGAAGAATGGAATTTGGTCAAGAGGAGGGTGGAGTCTATTCCAAATGTTGGGGTCAAGGTTGGGATGTTTCATACTTTGGAACGAATGTCAACAATTAATTTCCTTCACTTTTGTTGTACAAATATTGCTTCCCTTCTAGTGGGGTCTCATTAATGGGCTTTTTTGTTATTAATTTTGGCGGGAATTCGGAGAAGGGAGAATAAATTTTAATGTGCTTTTTAAAATTTTAATGATTGTAAATTGTAATAGCTTCATTTAATAATTAACAACATGAACAACACCCTTTTCTCGACTTCCTTTCCGGGTATTGATCCCGTGCAAATTGGAGGAAAATTTTTTCCAGCGAGGTTTCGGTCACGATATAATCTTCGATGAATTCCGCCCCCCATTTTTAATGGTCTCCATGATCGTGAACAAGGCGTCCCATCCCAATTGCGTATTCAGTAATTGGAATTGCATTATGCTCTACATTTATTTAATTAATGTAATTAATAATTAATTTAATTATTCAACTGGTTAAATTTAAATACTCAATTAAATTGTAAAATTTCACCTGATTTTCATCCAAAAGTTTGGAGGGTGAAAAGTTTTGCATGACCAAGTTAAAAATTTGTTTCCGTGCGACCACTTTCTCCGCCTTTTGGCCGACTTTTATGGTGAGGCAGAATCCGAGAGCGAATTTGTTTTTTAAATGTTCCACTGTCCCGATGCATTGGACAGCGCCATTGACCATAGTACACAAACTTGCACAGAGGGCCTCACACTCCTCCATACTGAAAATACCGTCAAACTTTGAATGATTATCATTGCAAAGGCCAAAATCATTTAAATATGTTTTATCTGTGTGACGTCAAGATGATGGACTGACCCGAATTTTGTGTCGAGGACGAAAATATTTTCCACAGTTGTCGTCGAGCTATTGGGTCTACCTGGAGATTTAAATTAATTAATCACAAAATAATGAGTTGAAGTGAAAATTTAAAATCACCTCGCTGGTGGGTTCATCCAGCATGAGAACCGAAGGTTGGCCAATGAGAGTCATTCCAGCGCTTAATCGGCGTTTCATGCCCCCACTGTAATTTCGGCATTCCACATTCCCGCTCTTCTCAAGTTCCAACTTGACGAGCCATCTTTCGGCTTCTGTTTGCACTCCATCAGAGATTACTTGACCCCTGAGACGACAGTACAGAACCAACATTTGCTTCCCAGTCAATTCCCCATTGAATCCTTCAAATTGAGGGCAGTAGCCGATTCCCGCTAGAAAACGGCGGGGATCTCCCGAGAGCCTACATTTCTTGTCCCCCATACACCCCTCCCCTGAAGTGGGCACGAGGTCACCCGTCAACATTCGAAACAGCGTCGTCTTTCCAGTCCCGTTGACCCCTAGCAGGCCAAAACAAGAACCCCTCCGGAGACCAAAACTGACGTTTGACACAGCGGCAAAACTTTTGAAATTCTTTGAAAAATTGTTGACTATCAAAGCATCCTCGTTCATTTGTCCTGCAGAAAACAGTAAAATGGTCACTCTGACAAAACAGTAAATATTTGACCGTACCAGAAGTGACGACCTGCTCAACGCGATCTCTTTCTTCCTTCACATCAAAATCTGCGTCCTGTATGGCCCGATCCCCCGTCCCTGCCTTGCGCTTCCGGCAAGCTCGATAATCAACCAGGACAACAATAACGAATAAGAAGACGGCCATTATAATTTGAATCAAAATGAAAACAAGGGGTCCTTGGGACAATTTCGGTTCATCAGAAGTCAATTGTAACAAGTGTTGTTTCTTTAAACACATTTCATGATTATGACTGTTGACTTTTGTATCTTTGCACTGATAGGAACCAACGACACCCATGACATGTTTGAGGGTGAAAAGAGAACCAAAAGTGGGAATGAGACCGAAGACACCCGTTGCAATTTTTATACCCTTTGCTTCATGTAACAATCCCATCATAAGAGCCAGGAAGATTCCTTCACGACACACAAAAATTTTTAAATTAAAGGCCTCTTTTTTTATAAATTCATTAGACAATCACCGAAAATGAGATGAAGGACCAGAAAGAGATTGAATGCCACATTCCCCCTTCGCATTATCAAACTCACACAGTAAGCCAATTCAATGAAGGTGAAGCCAAATAATAAAATGATGAGGAAAAAAATGCCTACACAAAATAAAGGGCCAGTTTCATTAATTAACTAAATCACAATTAATAATTGAGTGGCTAACCAGGAAATCCGTAGGAGGTCAAAATTCCCGGTTTTTCGAAAATGGGAATGCAAATGGTCATTAGAGTTCATACGATTGCAAAGAGATCAAAATCCCAGGTGAACAAAGAGAGCCAGTACGTGAGGGGAGAGACCCCGGTCATTAATTGCAATTGTTTTGCCTACAATTCACATAATAGTAGGTAGATTTAGTTGAATGGAGTTTAATTAAAGATGTTATTTAGTTAATTAAATTGGTAAACTCACTTGACTAGTTCGTTCTTCCATGGGGAGGAGAACGAGCGACACCAACGTTGACGGTCAGGTCAACGTAGGCCACAGGCCAAACCAGATAGTCAGCGCTATCACCGAATGTGTACACTTCATTGTACAATAACATGGCCCCCACCATCAGTAAGACTGGGAACAGAATCTGTCCAAATTATACAAAAATGTTTGGAATTTTGAGATTATAAGACTCTAAATTTTGAAAGTACTTGAACGACAAGTTGAAACCATCTTTTTAGTCCCAAGCGACATCTTTTGACCAGAAGAGCTTTGTATTGTTGACATGCCAGGCGTGGACCGGAAATTCGTTGAATTGGGGAGACTACAATGAAAATACTTTTTTGGTCAAAAATGAGTTTATAAATTCAAATCATGGCGCTATTTGTATTACTGGGCTCAATTGTGACGTGGGAATTTTGAATTGTTGGGGCTTTCCCTTGTTTCTCTATTTCCTTCGCTTCCGCCAATTCCCCAACTCTGTGAATAAATTATTAACTCACTAAACTGCGATTCAATTAGTGTGAAAATTCAATCAAAGGCATGTGAATTCACTTGGTGAATACGTCGTCCATTGTTGTGTAGGTGAGGCCAATGTGTTGGATGTGCAGAGCCGCCATTTTGGAATACAGTTTTGTGAAAAGGGGCGGGAACTGGGCGGTGAGGTTTGGCTGCTCAATGGGGGACATGGTGACCTCTACCTCTAGTTCATTTTGGGTCAGCGTCTCTTTCAATTTGGCTGTCTCTACAAAATTTTGGACCAGCTGGAGAATCGCCAGCGCCCCCAATTTCTTTTTGTGTGTAACATCGCCAGTTTTTAATGAACTTTGAGAACTGTTAAATATTTCACTAAATTAATTGACTTTTATTGTTTGTTGCTTTACTCACGTTTTTGACTTGGATGGCTTTCGATGAGGACTGAGAGAGCCTTCTCTGGGTGACCCAAGTTTAATCTCCGGGCCTAGGGTCACGTGAAGAGTGTAGCCAGATCCTAGAAAACGACAATTGACATCGTCTTTGTCAAAGACTCTTTGAAAATTAAAAATTTCATAAAATATATTTCATACCATTTAGTTTTTTCAAAAAAATTGAACTCCCCGCACATTTGACATTTCCTGACGTCATAATGGCAATTCTGTCCCCTGTAAAGTCATCATGAAAAAGTTATAATTCAATTTTCGAAGTTAAAATGGCAAATTAAGAAATACCAAGGATGTCTGCCTCCTCCATTTCATGAGTAGTCAAAATAATTGTCCGGTCTACACGGAGATGCTGAATTAAAAAATTAATTATTTGACTTTTCAGTTATTCTGCGAAAAAATATGCGGCCTCTACCAGCAAAAGGTCCCAAATAAGTCGCCGAGTCTCCGGATTCTATCGAATATTTAAATTGTAATTAAAAACTATAAATTAAATAAAGGTATTCTACCATTAAAAAAATCATGTACCATGCCACTAGGAGGCTCGTCCAAGACAATGACTTTGGGTTGACCCATGAGCGCCATGGCAAATTGAAGTTTCCTCTTTTGACCTCCTGAAAGTTTTTTTGAGGTCACTTTCGCTTTGTCTGTCAAGTGCATTTGGGCCAAAAGGGTCCGCGTTTCTTCTTTCATTTTCTTTTGATTGAGACCCTTCAACTGTCAAAACAACCAAGTTTACATGACCACGTGATTTTTCAAAATGGCGGTAATATTTAAAATGGCTTACCTTACCTTGATAACCCATTTTGAGGGTTCGAGTGATGTGCTGGTAGTTGGGTCACTTTTTTATGCCAAAATTTGGTTTACCAACTAATGTGTTTATTTTTTTTGTACAATAAAATGAAATACTGGGCATTACGTAAATGTCGTATTTATTCCATTAGCTGGAAAATAATTAAAATTACACTTTACTAACTCCATAATACACTTACGGTGCATTTCAGTGGTGACACTTTCAATGACACTTTTTTAATAGGAAATTTTCAAGGAATAGTCATGACGACATTTAATTACAAAGATAATTATGTGGGTCCAATTTGGATTAAATGGTATAATTGAAATGAAGAAAATGGTGTAGGTATACCAGCTAAATATCCCAAAGAATTTGAAGGAGAGGAGATTCAGTTTGTATTGTGCAAATAAACTCTTCACAAGTCATTTGTCAACATGAAAGATTGGGAAAGGGCGGAAAAGTTCAAAATAATTCATTCAACATGTGTGCATACATTTTTATTTTTTCTTGTAGTCAAATGGAGAATTATGCACCCATGAATAATAATTTTGAAGAAAGAAGTGCAAGTTTTGAATTTAAATTTGATGAATTTAATTTAATTTGTCAAGTTTGAAACAGTCAAAAATTGTAAATTAACTAAAAATGTAGCCAGCAATCCCTTCCAAATGGTATCCATTTGCACCAGGACCCATTTCATTGAAATTGATCGTGTAGAAATGATTCGCTCCATTGTAGTATCGATAAAAGGGTACGGTCACATTATTAGTCTCATGCACAGAAAAAATGTAGCCAGCCAAATTCTCAAATTTGTAAATATCACCGCACCCGCCAATTTCATTGAAATTGGTTGTGTAAAAATGGTCGTTGCCATTGTAGTACCGGTAGAAGGCACTCGTGCCGTCTTTGGGCGCTGAATAAATTTGGCCAGCTACGCCCTCGTATTTGTAACTCCCGCTTCCTGGATACAAATTTGAATTTTTAATTACCAAAAATGTGGAGAAAATTGTGGCCCAGTTGGGCCACAATTCCGGAATTTCTTTTAAATTTTTCATTTTGAAATAAATGTGACTAACCTGCGCCCAACTCGCTCCAGTCAGTTGTGTACAAATGATCCACGCCATTGTAATATCGATACAATTTCACCAGCTCACCTTGAGCTGGAGTCAGACAAATGAGGATTGTGCATACTGTGGCAATGAACCAATTCATGGTTGCTTAAATAATTATTGATTTTCAAAGCGAGATTCTCTCCTGTTTTGACCCTCAATTGACAACCACAATCCAACTCGGTTGCAAGTTAGCGACTGGACATGAAAGCACAATTGGAACGCCTTTTTTGTGGAGAAAGAACAAATGTCGGATAGAGTTGATTGACCCATTAGTATTTTTAGAATTATGTCTCACAGTCAATTTAAGTGTCCCTACACTATTGGTCTGGACTTTGGAGTTTTTTGTACCCTTTCTCTTATTTTTTTATCTGAACTAGGCAAGGGTCGCCCAATATTCTTGTTTGTTTTCCCATATGACCATATATCTTTAAATTGGAGACCCTTCAAAAAATTTATTTTAGGGGACTGTCAAGTGGAGCCTAAAGCTTTACTTTAATCCTAAAGCTTTGTCCCTTTATAAAGGGACAAACTTGTCAAGTTGATTGACCCCATATTTTTGGAACCTTAATTTTAATCCCCAGTCTTTCTTGATGCCCTTGGACCGTTTTTTTCAATGTTTGAGTTTGTACTCTTGTTAGGCAAGCAAAGCGTAGCCTTATAAAATCGTTACTCGGTTTGGACATTAGAGATGGCGTGGCAATTGGTTGTGTTTCTTGAGCTGGTGTGTGCAATTTTTTTTTCGTGTGACTACAATGGAGTATGATTTAAGTACCAGAATTGTTAAATTGATATTAAATTGAACAATAATCTATTTGGAAAAATTCAGTTGAGACTCTTGAATTCTTGTCAATTTAATTTAATTTGTTTTCCTTATGACTCTTTATTTTTCTGAGCATTAAAATTGATAAATATTTTCTTTGTATTGTCATCATGTTGTTGAACAATTAGGATTGAAGCGGAAATCTAAAAATTAATTTGAAAACTCATTTCCCAATTACATGAGACCCGACTTATCCGACTCATTCATATGTCATCTGGCTCAACAAGGGCGTGTGCATATAGTGTGACTGACGAGAAGGTCAGTGGCCTGGGTTTAGTAGAGACTTGAGATTTGGTATACTCATAGAGTTGGGCCACACTCTGATGACCGAATGAAGTGTCCGCCCGTCTCATAGGCGTAGAATCCGGAGAAAATTAAGGTCAAAATGTAATTTTCCCTAATGGTTAAAAAAGAAAACTAAATACTGCGCTCGTTTACCATATGGAAAATTTATTATCCCCCTCAAAATTAATTACAATTAAACTCAGCCTAGTGATGGTGCACTTGAGCACACAACTGCCTCCCTCAAGGGCACTTGAGGGAGGCAGTTTGACAGTTGAAGGGACATATGTGACTTTGTTGTAAATTAAATTGGTCAATTGATAGTCATGACGATATCGAGTCGTGTTCAATTTACATCAAAATTAGTTGGCATGTTTCATAACCTCGCCTTTATTCAACAGGTAGAATTGATGGTACATTATAGTTACAAATACAATTTAAATGACGTGGGGATTCATCATTAACATTGGTCAACAATGCGGGTATTTTATAAAAATTGACACCTGTCCATCTAATAATGTTTGGTTGCAAAAATTTTAAAAAACTTGACAACTTTCGGACAAAAATACCAAAATGGGAAAACTGAAAAATTAAATAAACATCCGAATTCTCCATCCCCAAATTGTTCCCATAAATTAACTTTTAAACTTTTCAGTTGTCATAGACTAATTCAAAAAATTGTGAACATCAAAATAGTTGATTTTTTCAAAAAAACCCACTTAAGTGTTTTAAAACACCACCCACGACGCCATCGTTTACAATGGATTCCCCAAAAATTCATGGGGCCTCCTCAGTCCCTCATAAAATCCTGTAGGTTAAGAACGTCTCTCTCTCTTTGTCTCTAAATTTTCTGTCATTTAATAAAATCAATTAACTTTAGTTAATTAATTAGTCCACAAAAAAATTAATTAAAATGTTTCGCACATTTTTAGGCATATTTTTTGTAAGTTTGGTCATAACAATTTATGTTAATTCATTTACTCCTGACTATGACTGCCAAGTAAAATTTAAATGAACAAGTAACAGTAATTAAAATAATTATAATTAAATTAATTTCCATTTTTCCAGAAAGAGGATTTTGTAGAAGAAATAGAAACCAAGGCAGTGACCTCCACGGCTAAAAATGACTGGCAAAATATACCCGGGCAGGAGTACGTTCACAGATTAACTGAAGCTAATTATGCCTCCTTTCTCAAATCTCACGAGTCTGCCTTGGTCATGTTTTACACGAGCTGGTGCGGTCATTGTAAATCCTTAAAACCCGAATTCGGACTTGCCGCTTCCGCCCTGGCTAAAAATCTCGATACCAAAAGCATATTGGCCTGTTGTGACTGCGAGAGTAGTCCAAAAGTAAATTAATTTATTAAAAAATTAATTAATTTAAATGAGGAAAATTATGAGTTATGAAAGTTAATTGAGAATCTAATTTAATTTTAATGACAGATGACAGAACGATACAAAATAAGTGACTATCCAACATTAATTTATTTTCGACATGGACAATTAATTGGAAAATATAATTATGGCCGAAGAGCTCAAAATTTAATTGCCTTTATGCTCCGCCCCCCTAAAAAATCATCTGATCTTTAACTAAACTTTAATTTTGATAAATTAATTGTCAATTTTTTTAAGTAAAGTTAATTAACAAAATTGTACAAATTATTTTATGAAAAAAAGACATGGGATATTTTTAAATGGAGCCAAAAGTATTCCTCATGAAATAAAAAAAAGTAAAAGATTAAAGAATGCATTTTTGACTTTTGTAATAATGGTTTAAATAATAATCAAATATGAAGTAAATCTATTAAGCATCTTTGAATACTTTCTAATTGTAGTTATAATCCTAGTTAAAGAAAGACAAAATAAAAAATATAATTAAATGAAACAATATTTGATGTCCTCCACTTTTGAAGAATTAAGGTGGATTTAGAGTTGACGTTCGCGCAGCCTTTTGCGCGAACATTCGCGTACATAGAGTATATAATAACATCAATGTCATGTCAATATATACCTACTCTATGCACGCTAATGTTCACACAAAAGTCTGCGCGAACGTCAATTCTAAATCCGCCTTTAATTGAAACCCTGGCCCTGGGCCACTCGGATAATTTCAAGTAAAATTGGTTAAAGTTTGACGCCATTCATAAAATATTCAGTCGAAATAGAAATTGTAAATAGAGCAGATCTCCGTGCCAGATGGCGTGGATGGAAAATCTTGCATGACCTAAAAATCTTCACCGAGCCGACGTGAGAACCTTCACCGAAAAAATTGGGGCATCAAAAATACGCATTGTAACTCTAATTGATTACCCACTGCTTTTCGC
>JAQIVZ010002972.1:0-16742 GCA_034700945.1 Arrhopalites spinosus | reverse complement strand
CAACAGCTTAGAGCCCAATGACGATGATGACATTCTCTTCGCCAATATTACTGACGAAGAGGCAAAAGGGGAAAAGTGATCATCATCATCATCATCATCAAGAGAAGAAAATTCCACTGAACCCCCCAAAAAGACTAAAAAAAAGTCCTTGGCGGAAGGATTTTGAATACATAGTTAATGTATTTTTATTTTATTAAATAACATCATTTTCTTTTTACCTTATCTTTCTATCTTAAATAAAAAGTTGGCTAATTTGATTTGACAAAGAAGAGAGAGAATAGAATACACAATTTTTTTTACTTTGAGCCATAGTGTGTCGCCAAACTTCAAAACAAACAGAAAAAGTTTTTTTTGAAAAAAAAGTAATGTGCCAAGGGTCAGGTCAGAGGTCAAAATCGAATCATGTGACGTAGCTTACGGATAAACCCTGACTTTCAGGGTTTCAAAAATGTGTCATTTGTCAAAATCGGATCAGTAGTTTGGGAGGAGAAGCTGCATACACACATTTATGAGTGAAAATTATATAACGCGGATTACTCTGTGTTGTATGGGCTTCAATGGGATTGGTGTGGATTATAGGGTGAGAGTTTTTTTTATTTTTGCTTTTTTCCCTTCGTTTTCAATTATTTTTTTTTTAAACTTTTATCTAGGGTGGCCAGGTTTTCGATACCCCAAATCCGGACAAATACCCCATTTAAATTTATTTCAAGGGCCAAAAAATCTATGGTAAAGCTTAGTCCGGATTTCGAAAAATCTGGCCCGGACAGGGGACTATCCGTGTTCCCGAGAAACAACAGTATACACCTCCATGCACGTACGACTTGTATCACTGTTTCATTAAATATTTTCGTTCTGGTTATAATAATTAACACGTTAATAAAGTCAAACCCATTTAACTCTGTGTAAAACACCTTTCTCCATTTTACATATTAAGCTCCATTTACCTTTTTCCCACTTCCTGCCTAACTCGGAACTAACTCCTATACTTGCGAGTGTGGATAAAGGTTTATAAAAACCTCAAAAAAGTATAGATAAATTTGGGTACTTCTGCCGATACTATTTATCCAAACTCAGAGTTTTGATAGACAAAACGCTTTAATTTAAAACTTTCCCTCAGATACGAAGTCCCATCAAAATAATGGTTGGAATTCAAAATAAGCAAAATATTGTTGTTAAAGTTAGGCAATTTTTGAATTTTGGAGATCGTTTTCATACAAAAACATTAGTCAGAAATTGGCTTTTTACACCAAAATCTTGTTTTTTTTTTGTAAAATTCCTTTGTCACAACATGTCACAAAACCCTTGGCCCTCTCTCCCACCAAATGTCACAAAATCGCTGACACCCTAAGAGCGTGTCGTAATTTAAGTTTTAACAATGTTCCCTAAGTTAAACATAAGAAGTCTTTTATAAAAAAAAATTGGTATTGCCGAGTCATCAGTAAACTAGAAGCAAGTTTTTATCTCATTAAAAACTGCAAGTCAAGTCATTTTAACATATCTTTTTTTAACACTACTTACTCGTTAGAGGAAGCAGCCACTGGCTACTAGCCAGCAAGGTGACGGCCATGACATCGAACTCATTACAAGATAGCTTATTTAATTTAAAATAGTTTAAAAACAAAATTTGTCCTCTTTTGTAAAAAGGTTTGGTATTTTCATCAGTAAACAACTCTGCTGCAAAATCGCGGAATCCCCATTCTGAAATTCAATCAAAGGATTTTGAATTTTCAGAAAACCTTTAAATCCACATTCCTAGAAAATAGAGAACTTGCACAGAAAAAAGATAAGGAAAAAGAAAAAGAAATAGAAATAAAAAGATCAGTTTTCAAGGGGGGGTACTTGAGCGCGCATGCGTAGACTTCATTTCTTAAAGGGACTTAAAACTCTACGCATGCGCGTTCAAGTACCCCCCCCCCCTTGAAAACTGATCTTTTTATTTCTATTTCTTTTTCCTTATCTTTTTTCTGTGCAAGTTCTCTAATATAAATGGAAATTCTATTTATATTTGATGATAAAATCAATGTTAATTACAAATGTTTTTTGTGGACCATAATATGTATAAGTGCACTTATGTGCAAAAATTGCTGACAATGGGCAATAGATACATGAATGATGAATGTACCTATACAACGTATATTCAATGTGCAGCATACATAGAAGCATTGTTGTGTAACTTTCAAAGTTCAAATGAATCAGCAATTTCTTTTCTAAATTAAATGTGTCAATGTGCAGCAGTTGGCAAGTGTATTGGACAAACGACATTTAAAAATGATTTCATAGTTGACTAGCCTGCAAAGCATATGTATAGTAGATATTCTTAAATGTGAATGTGCAAGGGCAGACGCTTCAAAATAATACGCAGTTACTTTTTGTGGCATCCCATTGTTGATATGCAGCTACATTAACTTTTCCTCATATTATATTGTGTGGACATGAGTTACAGCATGTAAACATTCAAATATTTATACTAAAGTCTTTAGTAAAGACTTGTCTGCTGTATTGTTGTTATCTCTGAGGGTTTGTTACTAACTGACTCCCCCTCTCCTCATTTATGGAACGACTAATATTTTAGTCGAAAAGGGCAGTGTGGAAACAGGGGTAGATTGACGAACAACGAGCTAACTCACATTGCATAACATACAGTCGTAATCCAAGCAGCATTTACGAAGCATTGAAAAATCGCAAGACAAAACCAGGTAATCTTAAAAAATTTGAAATTATTTAAATTATTCAAATTATTATTTTTTCTTTATAATTTATTTATATTATTCAATTACATTCTATTGAAACTGTGTTAATTTAGAACTATTGTTATTACAGTGGACCATATTTTGAGACCAACACCATGTCCGAGAACCATTTTGATGAATATGAACACTTCAACTACGATCAGGTAGCTAATTTTTTTCATTTGGTAACTTTACATTGTAAAATTTCATTTTTTTGCTCGTGCAACGATTACATTTTGAATCGAAATTTTTTGATATAAAAAAAATTTACATACCCATTATTTGATTTGTTTTTATTAGGAAAAATATATGAATGCAGGACACAGTGGGAAACAACGATCTAAAAAAGAAGCCGCTGAACACACAAACAAAAACGACCCAAGTGGACATAGTAGAAAGATAGTGACAAAAATGGTTAATACAGAAAGTAATAGAAAAAAATCTAATTCAACCTCATCAAATGGCTCTTCTAGTGGGAATACTCAATCAACCAAAGATGAGTCGTAGAAGGCAAGTACTGAATATTTTTTTTGCATTATATTAGTTTTGTCTATCTGTAGTCTTACACATTAGTACATAATAACAACATGCAAAGTATTCATATAGTCGTCATCATCCACAATAAATATTCTGTGACAGCTGTTACAAGTATCTAAAAGTACGCAGTATTTTTTCTCTACATATGATATTGAATATGACCTGGGAAGGGGTAAAAATCATTGAATTTTACTTGAAATTTTACGTACGATTATTCTCTGATTGTTTTGTTTCAAGGTGATAAGGAAGAGTGAAGCAGCATCAAATATTTAATATCATAAATATGTAGCGCTCAATAGGTAGGCATATGAGCACTTGTGTTGACTTACACAAGTGCTCATCCAGACCATGTTTATATATACTTATAAACATTATTTAGCTTTTCCTTTGACAAATTATCTGATAGAAAGTGAATATCTGGATATCATATTTATATATCTAAGGTAAATAAGTTTTATATTCTCAACTGTAACTATGCGGCAAATACAGGACAAATAGAAATGAAAATGAACTATTGGGGTGAATGGAAGGTCGATAATCTTTATTTTACTATCTTTATCATACAGTTACATGTACGACTCGAGTATTTAATACGCAAAACATTAATCACTATTTGAAATTTTTGCAGATGATCTGAGATCCGGTCCGGTTTTTATTCGCATTGATCTTCACACCTCCTGATTTTTGTATACTTGATTGCCATTCCTGTACGTCACTAATTATTTCATATTGCAAATGACATGATTATATAGCATATACCTAATTATTCCATATTCAAATTTCTTTTCAAAACATTGTTTAACCTGTGCCAACTTTGCACTGTCAAGCAGTGGGGCTCTTTGTGCTCAAAAATGATAGTTTTTATGCACGAATTTAAATTTAAATTCTTCTAAAACATTTAAAATTAGTTTTTTTGTGGGTACATTAAACTAATAATGTCGGTCACAGAAATTCATTGCATTAAATTTTATTGTCTTATTTTTTGACAAATACTTTAAAATTAAAACTGGTTCCTAGGATAAGAAGTGACGAGTTACTTATACATAAATGATAGCAATTTTATTATTATAAAGTGTTTTTCATCAAATTACCTTCTTTATGAAGCAGCTATTTTCAATTTTTTTAAAAACTGAACTGACAGTTACTTTGTAATTGGTAAAAAAATCAAACTTTGAATTCCAAAGTGTTCTAAAATCATTTATCAAATATGGTAATAATAATAATAAAACAGCACCGAAATTAACCAGAACCAAAGTTTTGTTTGCTGTCCCAAAAGTTTATTTTATTAACTCATAAATATCACTTGTATACTATTTTGCACCATTATATTGTGCACCATCAAAATCACATATGATTAGATTACAAGGCTATTTATATTTAATTTGGAGTGTCTTGTGTCTGTTCTCTTACACATTAACTTTCTCGGTTTGGGTGATCCTAGGCATGAGGATCAGCTGTGTCACTAGAAGAGATCATTGAAGTGGAGTAAGCCATGTACTAAATTCATTATTTTCTTGTGCCCAATCATCAGTCAACAGTTTTTATGGCATTTCTCGCCATTCATTAATTTAAAACAATTCAGAATTTAATAAATAGGCTTTCCTCGAAATACTGAAAACACATATTTATAATACTTAAAAAAAAGTTTGTACAATGCAGCAAAAAATAATTGAGCATAAGGCTACAAATTACAACTAAATTTTTTTTGTCATCATAATTGTCAGTTACAATGTGTCACGAAAACAAGGTAGTTAAACTCAAGGCCCTGCACTCTCTGTCTCCTTTTGAGCAGTCATGTCAAGCATTTCATGCAAGATCCAAAATCACCAAGTTTGACTGTAGAAAGAGCATGCAGATGATTCCAAGGACTAATTGTTATTTCCAGGAGGCTGTATGAGTAATCATAAAAAATTTCAGTTTTTACAATGTGAATCATTGATATATTGGATCATGGATAAATCATACAATTTATGTACGAGTCTTTGGACAGTAACCTGCCCTGTCCATATCTTTAAAAATAGATCTTAAAAACTTAAAAACTATTAAAATTGCCAATACATACTTAAAATACTTAAATGTTGTAACAAAAAGATCAACCTAAAAATTTCAGACTGAAAAGCAACTAACAATGTTAGTCTAACATATGGCTACCAGAACCACAAGGAACAAAAATATTTTAAATACTCGTAAATCAAAATATCAACAATATCAGCAATTGCAACGTATTTAACATTAATACTAAACTGAAGAGATGTAGTTGTAAGTGTACATCATACTTACATCAGTAACCACTATTTGTTCGTTCTCTTTATTTAACGGATCTGCTGTATCAGGAGTATTTAGTTTGGCTAATACTTGATCTGTATCCAATTTTTTTAGTGCAGTAGGATATGGTGGAGGACCTAATGACATTATTTTAAAACGTCATAAAAATTAGTCATAAATTATGACTCATAATAACAAGGTATTATTAAACGGGCTTTTAAAAAACATGAATATTTTCAGTCACCAATGGCAGAGAGGAGAACTGGAAGGAATACCAATCCATGGAATAGACCAAATACGACAACAAGGAAGAATATCTGTCACGAAGTTTTCATAAAATTACTTATTATTAATATTTATTATCCAAGTACAATGAAAATGATGATTTTCTTACCTTGAAAAAGGTCATGAACACATGGGATCTAGAATTGGCAAGTAGAACAAATGCCAGGAAAGTACTAAATCCTCCATTTACAACAGCTGGGCCAATGGTTCTCAATGAAAGTTTTGCTCGTTCGTTTCTTGTTCCCACAACTGTCATGAAAGTATGACCTGCAAATTTTCACTGTTTCTTTAATACCGTCTTAATTATTTTATCCATGATACATATATTTTTAAAATTACCAATATGTGCTGCATAGTCCACACAAAGACCGATTGATAAAACAAGATCAATGCATGACACTGTATCTATAGTTAGCCCCCAAAAATGCATGAAACCAGTGGTATCAACCTGCAAATTTTTAAAACAATAAATACATAATAAATGATTCAAAATTTTAAACGTGAACGTTATATGTACATTGTGCATGTTTTATACAAAATGCTTGTCGGCGAAAATACTAATTTGTAAAATAAGTCTGACTTACAAGAGTCAAAGTGACACAACTCAGTACCATCACACAAGTTTGAAAATTTGCAATCAACGCCAACGTTGTAATAAAAACGCATGCCATTGCTAGTGCCATATTTCGATAAAGTTCTACCGTTATTATCTGGACATGAAAACAAATTATGTCATACTATTAATTAAGAATTTAACAGACAAAACGAACATATTTGAAAATTTAAGACAAAAAACCTCATCAGTCTCCCATCCCACAAACATAAAAGACCAAGCAAAAGATTTATACATTGTCCTTGGTTCAGTAAAGTTGGTTGTCTTTGCAATATTTTTTACCTATAATTTATATCAGCAAATTGATATGGTATAATCTGTACGATATTTACACGAAGTTTGTATAAATGTACATAACAAGTAGGTACTTACGATTAGTCATATACAATGTACACATGATATGTTTTATTTATATATTAGATTAATCATTGATTAATATTACGTGACGCATTGCTGGCAAATGCTCTTCTGGACCATTAAACGCCTTGAATTTGAACGGAATACTTGTCAACTGATTATTTTTTTTAAAAAAAAAAATATTCTAATTTTAGAAATCATGTACCAATTCAGTGTTCATATTATTAAACTTGATTTAGATTATTTCGTACCAGGATTGGAGGAGAGCTTTCACCACATGTCAGATTACCTTTAACCTTGATTCTTCCTCTTGTAAATTTTTTTTTTAAAAATCGTTAGTGTCATCTCATACGCATCTTAAGTAAGTAGGTAGGGAGAAAGCGCGTAAAAAAACACTATTCATCAAATTGTAAATAGTACATACTTTACACTAATTTACATAAATTTGGAAAAAATACACTATGGGGTACCCCCGAAAGTGGCGATATTTTAGGTTTAGACAATTTCTCCATATTGACTATTTCCTATAATTCTTTTCGATTTGGAACAATAACCAAAGTATGAATTGAAGCCCAAATCAGGTATTTTTTTTAAATATTCTACACCTTCATCGTTTTCTTTCAAAAAAAACAAAAACCGACTAGTGTATTTCTACCCGACTCTTCTCTACAGAATTAAAAAAATTGTGATTATGTACTTTACCTGTGTCTTGCCCCTGATGGGCTGAATAGAAACTTTCCCAAGTATCGATGAAAATCCTCACTAGACATCGATGAATTAATTGTGCCTGAAATTTTCGTTGGTGAGACATCATTTTGTTTACATCCAACAAATTCCAAATCATAAATTTGTAAAAGTAGGAAAAGTATGAAGCGTTTTTAAAATACACCTACTTGTATTAAAATGAGCATTCGTGTACTTTTTGTAGTCCGTAATCCAGGAATCAACCTCATAAATCGACTTTGATGACTCTAAGGAATTTACTAAGGACTGAAGTGATTCCAAATTCTCAGGATACGATACGTTTTGCACAAAAATAAAGCCGTCATGTCCACGACCAGGAAAATATTCAACTACAAAGTATGAACATTTAAAAATAATCATTCAAACTTGCTACAGCAAAACAATAGTTTCGTTCTAAAATATTCGACATACCTTTAGCCAAGTGATACTGGAAAAGGTAGCTATCCTGCAAATTCAAGTAAAAAGATTAGAATGTGCATCATCACACCATTAAAAATTATAATATTACAAGTTAATGTAAAATATCTAGTCGTATTACTTGAGGAAGAAACCAGATCGGATTAAATTCTTGTCTTAGTAAAATATTTCCCCATATACTTATTCCAAAAAAGAGTCCAGTAATTGTAAAGACTGCAATCTACATGTATTAATTATCATCAAATTAATTTACCTGAGGTTTAAAAATTGAAGCATATTTTTAAAAATCTGTAAGACTTCTTCCCGTGGATGCATAATCTGCCGAAACCCCAGAAATTCTAGGCAAGTCTGGCTTGGACAGATTATGTAACCACGCTTTTTCTTTTTCCTTACTTTGGCCGGTGTCCGAAAAATATAGTCAGAATAAAATTTGTCAAAAAACAATTGAGCAAAACTTATTTGACTACATTTGTTAGGGGCATATTCTTTATGATGAATACACCATAGGAAAGCATTTCTTTTGTTCTCAATCCTCCGTTGATCAAGAGTAAGCCAGGCAACAAAGAAGGTGGCCTAAAAATCATAATGTAAACATGATTATACAATTTTAGTTACAATACTAACCATGAAGACACCATTTCCATTACCTGGAATATATAGGTGGCGACGACCCCCACTGCTGCATAAATACAAAAGGATTGTAGTGCAGGTAAAACCTATTTTGCAGAAAATTCAGTAACGACAACATGTTGTTGCAACCAATGCAATGCATGTTTTAAGTTTAATAATATGTCTGTTTTAAGTTACCGTTGTCCCACCGACAGCAAATGCAGCAAAGTCTGTGATGGATGTCACAGTGATGCTGACGCCAGCATGCTTCAAAGTAAGTCCTACTCTTTCTGGTAAAGAATTTTTTTTGTCGGAGGGTGACATATTGTCCCAACATTGCATGATAACAAACATATCATCAATTCCAATTCCAATCAATAAAAATGGTAAAACATTGTGAACAGGACCATATATTGCTTTAAACGCTGAACAGAGACCGTAAGAAACCTAATAAAAAAAGTGTTACAATTAATTTATAACTTTATAACACATTATCTGTGTATAATAAGAGGCATAAACATTTTTGAATTGTGTTTGTATTTAATATAGGTAGTATTTCTGGTATATTTACTAAAATTGCGAGTCCAACACAAGAAAGTCCAGCTAGAGAGAGGAAAGGCTACAAAAATTAATAACAAAATAGTTTGAATAAAATTAAACTTTTGTAATAGTAATGAAGTTAAGCAGATAAGTAGACGCTCACTAAATTGAAATATCCAACTTCTAAGGAAAAGTCTTACCCTTTGTTCTACAAAATTGAATTTTCCTAACATAAAGACGACATATATGAAGACAATTGCAAATCCTACAGCTAGCATACCCGCATCACCATAAATTGTTGCTTGGCTAATGTCCCCAAAACTGTTTGTAAATTTACATTAAACAAAATTTTAAAAACTTATTGTTTGCATACTTGACCACAGTATCAAAGCGATTAAGAATAAAAGATAGCTGCTTTACCTTCTTGCAATGCCAAAATACATAGAGATTCCTGGAGGCATCATTTTTGATTTATTTAAAAAATTCTTGGCCAAATGTTTTTCCCATAACAAATTTTCCTTGTCCACCACTTCCCCTGTTCCAAGATCACTAGTTGCTTCTCCAGTATGTATAGCCGTTTGATTTATTCTTGCCAACCAACGAAGATAAATAGCACCAGCACTCACAATGTGACCAGTTTCATTACGCACCACACTACCAAAATCTGTTGTAAAGTTAACAGGTCGACCAAATACAGGACTAACAATTGGGAGAAAACGGAAGACTATGTTATACTCTTTTAACTACATATTACTATTTAATTTAATATTTAATTACAATTTAATTACATATTATTAGAGATTAGAGGTGTATGACGTTACCTAATTTGAGCCGAATTTACAACAGTTATAATTTCCTCAAGTGTTAGGTTCTTGATTTTAGCTTCATCAAAGTTCCACAACGACACAAAATTGCTTTCCCAACATGCCTCGTCCAAATTATTAACAATAGAGCAATAAACATCATCTGAGAGTACGATGCTAGGATCAAAGTCATTCGTTTTTATAATGGTGGATGATGGTAGATCATCAAGATCCGCGAACAACTCTCCAAAATTTTCAAACGGATCATTATCCGACTTTGTAGAATTACTATTAAGTTGTCGTCGTCTTCGTTTTCTCCTTGATTGACTTAAAAACTTTGTTACAGGTAACCTACAAAGTAACCACATATGCATATATTTTTATGAAATTACACATTATCATATTATTGTTACAGTGAAAATTTTCGAGTAATAGTAAGTCTTATTTACCTGAAACAAATTTTAGGCCAACTAATACTATTGACGGAAATATTCTCCACCATTTTATGTAGGTCATACATCTACAATGATAAAAGTAACCGTTCTTTAAGTAAGATATTAGTCCATAAAATGACACAAAATACAGGCGTGTTAAGTATATTATGAAAAACATATTTTATGAAAAAAAATAGTTTCACCATGTGTAAAACATGAGGTTGAAAAACATTTTCAGATGTCAAAATGACATAATGTGTTCGAACTGGGGATGGAAAGTTGCTTCTTAGCCATGTCGAATCACGAACAAAATCCGAATTTGTTGGAATCCAAAGCTTTTCAGGCCTATTTTCTGGAGTAAATGAGATTAAACCAAGTGAACAAGACAGAGAAAACAAGATACATATGACAATGAAGGTCCATGGTCGAGTGGCTATACGATGACCCCAACTATAATGTATAAATTACATGATATTACCTTGATTGTACAAAAAAAATATAAATATTCCACGTTAATGATTATTGATTATTGAACTTACTTGTAAAAGAATGTCTCTAACGATCGTTGCTGTGCATGAAAAAAAACAGTTTAGAGTGATTAGTGATTTCAAATTGTAATTTATGATATTATTTCCATGAATAGACCAGCAAAATAATCATGTATCTGTGACCTTTATACTATTAGACTGTACTTGTTTAGCTGGACAAAATGGCCCAAGTTCATAAAATGATATTTAAGTAATATTTAAGTAAATACTTACGATCGTTAAACTCAATTTTTCTATATAGCTGGGAGACCCAGACATGACAGTAGTAGTTCTTGTGACGCAAGGACATTACTTGAAAATATTTAACGGAAGCATAACACCGGATACACCCAGAAACTAGTTTTAAATGAATTGTTACTGTTATCACAATATCTAATCAAGTACAAAGTATTCACAAGTGAGAAAATTCACTCGCCTCGTATTCAAATTGAATTAATATGTATGTATCTAATACATTTAATACATTGTATCGTTCGCGCTCTTTCATATCAATTTTTTCTGACAGATTTTTTTAGTCATCATTTTTTTAAGTAGTTTAATAATAATATATATATTTAAATGTGGACCCCTACACATGTTCAAGTGACAGTTCAACGGGCAAGAGGTTTGGTGTCCAAAGGAAAAAATGGTAGATCAAAGTTCATATTATAATCATTTTGTATAGTCGTGGTTTATTTTATTTTTATATTCTTATTTGCTTATTTAAATTTTGGTTGAAGGAAGTGTAGTGTAGTGTAACCTTTGTACTAATGTATTCCATCTGAATATTTTGTTTTGCATAGGCACAAACGACGTATTTGTTACCATTGCCCTTGGAAAAGAGAAATATCAGACATCAGTCAAAACACAGTATGATAAAAAATTTATCAGAAAAACAATATTTTGCTTGAGTAACCTAGTTTAAGAATCTCTGATCGAACAAATCATGTCCCACTTAGTCCCATTAAGTGTTTGTAATGTCATATTTAATACTTTATTTCTTTCTTTAAATTTAGGGCTTCAGATCCAGTCGAATGGCATGAGGAGTGTGAGCTGTGCGTACATTTTTAATTTCAAATTATTTAATAAATACACATTGTATATTTAATATATTAGTGTACCTAACTGTGTATTGCGTCATTGCAGGCCTATTCCTAAACAAGGAAATAAAGCTGAAGTTGTGCTAACAGGTAAATATCTAAATACAAAATTTGTAACATTTTGAGGGACCTTCCTGTAATATTGGCATAAAAAACTTGTATTTAATTATGCCAATCAACGAGTTTCATTTTTTAAGAATAATCTTTATTCGGTTTAAAATTATTTAGTATGATAATTTATAATATTATTATTAAAACAGCTTTACATCGGAATTTTATTGGAGATGAGTTTCTTGGTCAAGCTATTATTCCCCTCTCAGATTTTGATGTGTACGACAAGCCAAAAAATAAATGGTATGTGCTAAAGAGTAAACCTGGTAAAGAGAAAAAGAAAGAACGGGGAGATTTGGAAGTTAAAATTTCCTTTACCGTTCGATCTGGTGCGGCTTCTGCGGGCAGTCTAAGTGACCTTACAAAAAAGGATGGACTACGTAATTCTTTTGTTGGTAAGCTTTCACTTCACACAATCTTTAAGTGTGCATGAATGAATTGATTTTATGAGTTTAGTAACGATTCAATTTAAATATTGCTCAACTTTAAAGGTGGTTCTCTACTCAGTTTAAGAGGTAAAGAGAAAAAAGGAAGTTTGAAAAATTTGGCCAAGGTGGTTGGAAATAAGGTTTCGACTCTACCTGGACGAGGGAAAAAGAAACCCAAAGATGATCAATTTGGGACCATACCAGAACAACAAGTGTACAGTGGCAGAAAGCAACAGCAAAATGATGTAGATGCTGATCCAGGAGTTGTCAGTGATGAGGATGAGTTTAGGGTAAATTTTTCATGTGATTTATAGCCATTCCTTAAATGCAATGTGACAATTACAATTTTTTCTTGTGGTTTTCTTGACACTCCTTTTACAGTTTGACGAATTGTCCCACAAAAGTAGTCACAGTTCACTAAGTGCATCACAAGTGTCAAGTCCAAAGGATGGCTCACTTGAAAATCTTGGAGGAGGAGAGTTTTTACGCAGAAATAATTACAATACTCCTCCGCCTGGACGACCACCAAGAACACCAACAACGACAACAGCATTTGAAAGTAATCGATGGAGTAGTGGCCCTGTAGACGAATGGGACGCTAAATTATTTGGCAAACAAAGCAATGTAGAAACTAACAGTAAGTCCACAAGTAGACAAGAACATATTATTACATATTCAATTTTACTAGCTTTTGTTTTAAGATAGTATTTAAAGCGATAATTTGTATCGTTTTGTTTTAATTTTTCATAGAACCAAAGTCACAGGATGGCATAAACTTTTCTCCAATAATTAATCGAAAGGTTGTAGAAGAGCCGAGCATTAAATCCGAAGAAGCAAAACCAGATGTAAGGCTTAAAGTTTTTTTTATTTAAAATTTCAAACCATAATAATATAGTTTTAAAATGTAATTCACGAACGACAACTAAAAGTTGACAACAGTTGTAACAGAAAGCCTACTTTTTTAAAATCTTATAGGCCAATGGGGATGGTGTGAAGGCATTGTTATTCGCAGCGAGTGCTGTATTCAAGGATAAGGATAAAGAGGTAGGCATGCAAAAACATCTACATTTTTAAACATCTCTAAATTTTAAACTCTTTTAAACTTTAAAAGAGTAAGAACATTTGTTTTAGACAAATTTTCATATGTATATTCTTCATGTAGCCTGTGCCAAAACCGAGGCAAGTTCAAGAAAATAGGGCCCAAGATCAAAGTAAACCCATCATCAAAGAGATACCCGTGGAGAAGACACCGGAGGTGGAGGAAAAGAAACCAAAGTCTAAAGAAAAATCTAAGGGCGGTGCTAAGGAGACCTTCAGTTCCATTTTTAATCCACAGAAGTCAAGTAAGGATAGATATTTCAGTTGAGTTGAATATTTTTATGGTAGACATTCGTATTGTCACTATGTCCAATTTTTTCATGTTAAGAAGAATCTGAAGATGGTACTAACGGTACAAAAGGTACACCTATTGGAATTACGAACCCAATTCGCAATTTGAAAGATAATCAACAGGAAGTACGAATTCCACGGGAAGCGCTCAGAAAATATGAAGGAAAATCTAGAGAGGTAAGTTGTATAATTTATTTTTTTTGAGAAAAAGTCATGAACAAAGATGGCGAATACAAATTCGTTGTAGATAAGAAAGACATCTTAAAATTCTTAAATTTAATGTTGTTATAACATTGTACATATTTCAGGATTTGATCGAGATGGTATTACAGCTACAAACCACTGTGGACTATCAAAAACAGAAAATGAATGATATGGAGGATTACATAGATAATCTGATTGTCCGTGTGATGGAGAATAAACCGACGTTATTACAAAGTCCATTTGCAATAAAAAGCACCGTTCGTCCAATGAAGTAAAATTGCTGTCCCTAATAATAGTGTGCTGCCTCTGCTTACGTATCTTTACAGAGCTTTTTAATCTATGAAATTGAGAATTAATGTACAAAGTAATAGGTAGCTTTACAGTATATTTATCATTTCAAAGTACCTTTCATGATTTGACAATCTAACACAAATATGGTATAGTATCTTTTTTGACCAAACATGAATTGTCGTCACTGAACTGATCATATAGGATATGATCTTTTCTTATTACTACTTATATGATCAGTTCAGTGATTGTCGTAAACATGTGCAATCTACACAGACTTTATCATTAGTGAGATATGTAATTGCACTAACATTTAAATATCCTTTTTTAGTTGTAAGTATTTTTTGGACTCGCTTCATTCATTTTTGCGTTCATATTATTTTAGTGTCATTTCTCTTGTTACTAAAACAAATTAACGTGTAATTAAAATATTATTATTAGGTCCAATAAATGGAGCTTCTGAATGATGAACGCATATTCATAATCAACTTGGAAGGAGCAAGACGTGAAGTTAAATGCTACTATGTTCTCTGCCGCTACAAAACAACACGTACTGTATACATTTTATTGTGGAAATTGTTACTTTACCTTAAACTTTTTTCACGATATTTTTGAGAATTTTTTTTGTGGTTGGGATACTATATACATTAACTGTAGATTTAATTAATTACTGGGTTTTCAAGTTTTCGTTATTTTATTATCTTAATAAGTTTAGCATCTATAGCCTCTTTGCTGACGAAGAGTGAGAGCGAATTATTTAACATTAAATGTATACCTACAGATAGTGATGCCTATATTACAGATTTACTGTAGGTTTTGAATCAAAAAAGATAATGTGTATACTTAAAACTTGTAGCTGCTTCATTATGCCTTATGTCTAACATGACTGATACTAATTGTAACGACTTTAAATGTATCTACATATATCGATGGTACTTATGTTAAATAACCGCCTGTCTTTCTACCGCAAGCTACGTTAAAAACTCAATAAGTCTGAATTCAGCTTAAAAAGACAAAAGCCGTCCTCCATAGTAGACAAGGCACTAAAATTTTAAACTAGGATTTGTATTTGGCGACATATGGAACGTCAAACAACTCTATAAAATACAAAACGTCATTTAAAAAATTAATATAGTTAGCTTACTATTAGCAAGTGTGTAAAATTAATCAATTTTGTGGAGAAGATGAACTTAACTGGCCAAATCAACGTGATGATCACACTGGATTAACTGTATGTTAGATACATACTAATTCTTTTTGTCAAAGTACATTAAAGTGTACAAATCAATATGATACGTTCTGTACAGAAGCCATCAGAAATTTATCAAATCTAATGTTGTATTAAAGATTTTATTGTTTTGGATGCGTCACAAAAATCCAAATATACTTATATACCTAGTTGCGTATCCAAACGTATGATAGTTAATAATAATGTACTTCATTGAGGAAGGAGGGATTAATTTTTCTAGTCTCTTTTTAATCAAAAGATTTAAGCGAAATTATTTATTTAGCCTAATTTATTTCATTGTTTGTAAAATTATAAATATGATACATTGTTAAATAATTTATGAAAAGTACCTTTTTTGATTGAGATAAAATGATTTACTAACAATGTTGTAAGCAATGCTGTTCTTGGTTGTATGTAGTTTGTCCAGTATTAAGTACCTTCATATTATGTATTATTTGTATTAAAAATTTATTACGTATTAATATATTAATCCATGGATAGGAGAAATAGTTTTTTTACCTATTTGTAATGTAGTTTGTGTGTCCGTACAGGAGGTGCTATAAGTATAAACAGTATTTATTTTTCATTTTTGTGTAATAAATATTAGTTCAAATTAAATATTTCACGTTTTGAATGTTATCACTAGCACTGGAAATATTTCATAGCATTCAGAGTCTTTATACTATCTCACATAACCTATGAAAATCGAGTTACTAGGAGCATGTTACATCACCAACGTGTTCGTCGAAGTCTACAAAAACTAAAATCTAAAAAGTCATGTTGTCATTGTTGAAAGAATTTACTGTTTTCACGGCACAAGCTTCCGCCTTAAGAAAAAAACTCATGTAGGAAAATAATACTATTTTACTAAAGTGACGCAGCGTTCGTTTTGTCCGTGCTTCTCAAAAAAGTTTAATTGAATCAATAAATCGGGTATTTATGTATTTGTTGGTGAAAATAATGGAACATTTGACGAAAAAAAATTAATTGAATATTTCAAATACAAATTTTTCCCTAAATATTTAAAAAAAATTTAATTTTCAAAATGATTAGGATGCTCAACCATCTAAACAACAAACACTGGTAACAAATATAACAAAAGATGTGAAAATAGATCAAGGAGAACCAACAAAA